>VZRH01002606.1:2690906-2712755 GCA_013397555.1 Urocynchramus pylzowi
TTCTTGTTTTTTGAAATTTTAGTTTTTTTTTTTTTTTTTTTTTTTTTTTTTTTTTTTTTTTTTTTTTTCAGTAACTCCTGGTGAAACTGTTGCTGTGGATACACAAACCAGGGTAACCAAGGAAACTACCACCTTCAAACCAGAAATGCCATCTTCTGTGCTTTTGGAGGTTCCAGCCTTGGCTGACTTCAATAAGGCATGGGCAGAACTCACTGACTGGCTTTCTCGACTGGATCGAGAGATAAAATCTCAAAGAGTGAAAGTAGGTGATCTTGATGACATCAACGACATGATCATCAAACAAAAGGTATGAGAAACACTGATTTTTCAAGTTGAAAGCCTCATGATCTTTTTTCTGTATTAAATCCTTTCAACAAGGAACACAGGAGAGATGATAGGCTGCAATACATGTAGTTGTCACTTCAGCTACTTTATCCCATAAACACAATTATTGGATGAAATGTTTAGATAGTTAATTGAGGAGAAAAGAAAAAGTATTTACTATTTTCTCTGGTATTTGAAGCAGATCTCTCTATGTTTCTGTTGCTTGTGCTGTAAGAGTATGCAAGCCAATGGTTGAAATATAAACTTCATGAGAATAAAGGAACTGCATTGTAAGCTCCAGGTTGCCAGGAAGAAGATGACCCTGTTTCACACTTTTTCTTATGTTACTTCTTAATAACTTCTTGAGAGCCTTACCTGCTGCTGCTCTTGGTTTATCAAAGGCTCCTCAGTTGTCTTAACAAAAAGAGCAGCTCATTAATGCAACTGTTTTGTCAGCAAAACTGCATCACTGCATCACTGATCTTTGAAAACACAGAAAAATACGAAAATACATGTTTTAGGAGAAAAAAAGCTGAATTTTAGCTACTCAGTAGCAATAAAAGTAATTTTGTATTATACAGCTCTAAAGTAATTACCTGCCTTCTAGATTTAGCATTGTTCAATATAAAAGATTTGCCTTGCCTGCACAAAACTTTTCAGTGCTAAATTTCCATTCAGTTCAGTTCTAAACTGAGTTTAGGAGTCCCAATTATAAGATTCTGTTGTTTTTCTTATCATCTTCCTCCTCATAAAAAAAAAAAATTTCTGATTTATTGTAAGGAAGATATTGACATTCTTTCTCTTTGCTTAAACTAGAAATAGAGGGAGAAAAAAATGTATACATTTTATTGAGACTCTGTACTGAGAGTGCATTTTAAAGAAAATATGCTGATGTCTCATGGGATTCATTTTGCTTGTTTTCTTATACTTCCTTTTTTCCCCCAGTGTTTTAAACTATTTTTGAGAAATTTGGCTTGCTTTACCTTCTAGATGATGAACATGTTAGTTTCATCTTGATTAATGATGATTACATTTATTAAGTAGAATTACATACTGCTTCATTAATTAAAATATCCTTAAAACAGAATGGATATAAGTGATAATTCCAGTGCCATCTGCACAGGGCATTAGGTTAAAATAGCTGTTATGTCATTTGGAAAGGTTGATGTCCAAAAAAGACTTGTTTACACATTATCTTCTGTTTTTCAGAATAATTTTGGTTTTAAAATTTTCTATTGTCAATTACTTGGTTCAGCATTATTCAGTTTTCTTACTTATACCTCACTTTGGCGTATTATTCTGGCAGGCAAAATCCATGGTTTGCTTCCCTCTGCAGATGTGTTTTACTTAAATATGAGATCAAATTTTTAGCTATTCAGAATTTCAGTTAATATTATATATGTTTTTAAATTAACTACTTTGTATTTGCATTTTATCTTAGTTCAAGGCTAAAATATTTTAACACTGCTGCAGTCTGTTCCTGGCTGGGTAGCCCTGTCTCTTTTTTTGATAACATGCTGTGCTGGTAACAAAACCAGCAGGAAAACTCTTTTTTGTCATGCTTACCTCTCTAATTGGCTGTGCAACAGAATGTGACATTTAATATATTCTCTGATGAAATGGAAGAACCAATGTCTATATATAGACTGCAGTTCTGTTGGCTGTCTCCCTCTTCTCTAATGATCATCTTAATATCACTTAATACATGGAAATGAATGCCATGAAATATTTCATTCTTCTTGTACATCTATCACTGGATTATTAGGTGAGATTAGCATGGACAATTTTCAAAACTGACAAAGAATTTCTAGGTTTCTCAAAAAAAAAAACCCCTACCCTGCTTTCTAATGTGTGGAGTGTCTGCAGCAGTCTGTGAGCTGATGAAGTTGGACGTGTGGGTACTTGACTAATCCGAAAAGTCACGCCAGATATGATCTAAGTTGGAAATCCAAAAGTAGTGCTTACCTCCCCTGATCTGTACATTCCATAGAAGATTATAGGGATATTTTTCCCGTGGATGTAATTTAAAAGTCATTGAAAGTCACCACACTGCATCGTGGTTTATTTGGAGAGTTTATTGCATCTTTACAGGTATCTCAGTAAGATTTAATGAAAGTTCCATCCTTGTAGATTGACCTGTTTTTTTAAAGTCAGTTCTGAGACTTTAAGTGTAAAACACCATCTAAACACAGCCAAATACTTCCCTTATAAAAATGCATCATTACAGAGATAAATGCTTAAAGAAAGCTGTTTCATTATAAAACATCTCTAGCTTCTCACCCAGAATTTAGAATGCTTCAAAAAGCTCATTCTGTTGTTGTGTTACTAAACCCTTACTTGTTTTGGGTTCTGTTTCCATTTCATATTTCATTCAAAGCAGAGAGACACATTTCTAATAGTAAATTGCAATGTCAGAGCAAACATTTTAAAAGCAAAGAAATCCTGGATCGTAGCAGTGTATGTAACAGGCCGTTTTCCAAATCACCCAGGTAAAAATAAGTGACCTTAGGTTGTCCTTTCTTTCACAGCAGCATGTAATGTTGTTGAAGCTCCATCTCTGAGGGCATTTTGGCTAAGTTCACTTCAATCTGATTGTATAAAGGATCACAGCCACTAACCTTGCCATATTTTTCCTCCATAAAAGTTTAAGACATCATTAGCCCTCACTTGAACTTTGCTTGGAGCTGATCTCAGTGAATTGGCACTCTTGTGTGAATACCACATACATGGGTTAATTATAGGACAATAAAACTCAAAAAAGACAACTATTTTTAAAAAAGGCTTATTTTAGTGGCAGCTTCCCCTTAATGAAAGAAACAATACAAATTAAATTATTTGTTTATGTGCACATAATATATAGTAAAAGTAGTATACTAAAAAGAGTAGCATAATGACTACTCATTTCAAATATCTATAGTTAATCTTTCAGTCAAATGAGTGGTATGCTTCAAGCAAAAGCATTACATATTTTAGTCATCTATGATTGTTTACATCTTGTTAAACTCTGTATAATTAAACTAAAAGACACTAATAAGTGTGTAGTAAAGATATTTAATACTAGCATTAGTATCATCCGTGTTTTCATTAAAGGAAAATTATTATTTTTTTCTCATCTGCTTGAAGATGCCTTGGCAGGCTGATGAGAGACTCATGTTGTTTCTTTAGATGAGAAATAATGCAAATAAAGTTCATGGTAAAGTCCGTGGCTGCACAATGTGCCATGATGTAAGGAGGTGAGGGACATGACTAACTATGGTTTACCCAGTTGCTTCAATTCACTGTCCTATCTTCCAAACAATCAACATGCTTTATATTTGAAGGTCAGGTGGGGGTTCTTCATAAAAGAGAAAATAGTGATTAACAGGACAATGAACTCCATTTTGCTACATTTTAGAGAAATGGAAACCTTTCTTAAGATGCCAACAAGCCTTTACTCAGAAACTCTGCTTTAGCATCGTATTCTGAGAAAGGTTTGCACCAGGAATAGATTTCTACTGAAAGCAGTGAATCATGGAGGCTGTGCAAAGCTTGAAGTTAATTAACAATGCTGTTCGAAGAGATCAGGTACTACAACCTCTTTAGATTTTGAATACTGTCCATAGATTTTGCCAAGATATGCTGTCCATCCAAATTTTTTGGAACATATGTAGTTGAAAGCATGGCTTTTTTATTGCACTGGATGAACATAGATTTCATTTAGTCAAAGGTATTATAATAAGTAACATTACTAATAAATGGGACTACAATTTTAATGCTTTTACTCATTGATTCTAAGAGCTGAATAGGTTGAATCTTCACTTTTAGGTGAAGTAGAGGGGACTAATCTGAAAAAAAAGTATTTATGTAGAATGAGACCAACCTAGTTACTGAGACTTTTAAGCAAAGAAGAGGAAAAGATACTTTCAGGTAATAATTTGTGTCATCTAAAAGTAGTCATCCAAAAAGATGTAAAGAACTTATTTCTGTCTAATTAATTTGTCACTATTCAAAAAAAGGTAGGTTTGATCATCTGTCAGTTAGAGAAGTAAACAAAACTTGAATGAGGAAATGTTCTCACTTTTAATTGTAATTGATTTTTCAATAGTTGAGAATCTTTTCCAGATGATGGATAGTAAAATAGCAGTTAAGGAAAAATATTTGTTTATAAACTGCAGAAAAAAAAAAAAAAAGAGTTGGCTTAACTTACATTCCTCTTGTCTGAGTATTTTTTATGTATCCTTTCCTATGGTTACATATCATGCATTTTAGTGTACAACTTAAATGTGCATTTTCATGTGCAACCCTACAATTAATATCGACATAGATCAGAAGAATGGGAAGTTTTCTGTCCAAACTGTGTTCCAACATCCATTCTATTTTTGTGGAAATAAAAATATAGTTTTCCTGACTTATATCCTGTTATTACAGAAGCAACTGTAAGTCCCAAATTAGAACATTAATGCAGAACTGCATTACTGGGTGTGAATAAATGTACTCTAAATGTGCCAGTGTTGAATGAAAAGTTGTAGTTACAGACAGAGGCTTTTGCTCTGTCCATATAGCTTTTGTCAGAAGTGTGAGCTATAGGTGAGGTGGAGTCTTCACCCTTTTGGCTAGTGTACTTTAAGGTCTACAGAGCTTGGCAGAAGTTTCATTTTAGTGACAAATGCATAGAAAGATCCCTGCAACCTCAGATAATGTACTGTAAAAGATCATAACAGAAGATTTTACACTTGGATCTGAACATTTCCAGTTCCTGTGATGTGCTTAAAGGGAAGAGTTTGCTAGTCCAGAATCCAAGTGTGGTGCCAATAAGTTTGGAATTTACATTCACACATTCTGAATCAAACTTCAAGAGCATATTTGCCCCATCCCTCGCTCTGTGCTGTCACAATGCTTTAAGGGTTGTTTTCACATCTTCTAGGATCTTCTTTTTCCATATGAATTCACAACTGCAGACATTACCTGTGTCACTGTTGGACCAGGAAAACTATCCTGATATAGCAGGGTTGGAGCTGAAACTGATTCTGCAGCATGTTGGATGGTTCACTGGCATTTTTGTGCATCCTCTCTGATACCATAACCCTACAGAAGACTTTATGGGTTAAAGAGTGTGCAAAACCTCACTCACCTCTATGAAATTCATCATAAGATATAACTGCTCAGGAGACACTATCATTATTTTATGTGCATTTCAGAGTGTTATTGTTGTTGTATTTAATATGGGATATCTAGTGGAATTCTTCTTTTATGCTGTCATGCTGTTAGACTTCTGAAATTATTTCTAATTTGTGAAAGTACTGGAAATCTGGTTTCGGTTTCTGAAGTGAAGAAAAAAACTAATGAATGAACAGATTTCTAAATATATTAATTTATTATTATGAATTTAAAATTACAAGATTTGTGGTCCTGAAAGGCTTTTGCTTTTTTGCAGAATAGAGGAAGATGAAAAAAATGTCTGTCAGCCTTCCAGTTTCTTTCTAAAGGTTAGAAAATGCAGTAGGATGCTCTAGAGGGCCTGGAAATCTGAGTCTTTAAAGGGAAAGAGAAGAAAAAAAGATCTATTAGTTGGAAAATTGGACCTCAAGGGATATAGAATATGTGTCAGGAGACTGGTTTTTTAGTGCTTTGTTGAACAAAAAGACAGCTGATACTTTAAAGTAGCTTGGCCAGCTCATTACTGTGTGTTACAGAGTATATTTGTTTTCTGCAACAGTAAAAAAAAAAAAAAAAAAAAAAAATGTCTAAACACTGTCTTTTGGAGCATGATTAACAGCCATTTCTTTATTTCTCTATTATGTTAATTATTAGGACATGCATAAAAATTGTACCTCTAAGGATCTGATTCTAAACTCAATGAAGTAAAAGACTTACTTTCATCATTTTTCAATGAGTTTTCAGTCAGGCTGTAGATCATCATGCAAACAAAAAACCAATACAACAGTTGTGCCTAAAGATAACATTCCTCTTTTTGCTTTTATTGGCCTATTGTGAAATAATTTGAAGGGGTTTTTTTCCAGTTTTGGACAAAGATAAATTATCATGATGAATACAACTGGCATCCTGTTCAGCAGGAAAAGGATAAGAGTGTATCAACTCAGTTTTGTTTGCATCATTATGCTGAGTATTAGAAGTATCAATTTTTCATTAGGGTTACATTTTTACAGTAGCAATTTTTTTTTTTTTTTAATTTCTGAGTCTGACTTATAAGTCAGATGACCTATTCCATCAACAGTGGATCTTACACGATCTACTTTTTTAAATCCAAATCATATTTTCATTTTGTGCTTTCATTCCACCAGTATGTGCAGTTCAGAGACCCTGATGCACAAGGTCTTCTACAAATGCACCATGGGTATGGAGAGGCTTTTACAGTTCTGTGCTGTCCACAGAGACAAAGGAAAATCCTGCAGTGCTGGAAAGTGTAAAAACTCCCTAAACCCTCATGACTTCTATGTGTGCCCAGCCAGCATAAAAGTGCCTAACTGGATTCTGGGCTGGATTTAATATAGCCCTCACCAACATGTTGAGGGAGGGGATCATTCCTCTTTAATCAACCTCTGGGAAGCATCTGGAGTTCTGTGTCTGGTTTGGGCTGCCCAGTGTGTAGGAAAGACATGCAGGGAGTCCAGTGAGGAGCCAGCAATGTGGTCAGGGGCAGGAGAGCACTTGATAAATGATGAGGGGCTGAACTGGGCTTGCTCAGCCTGGCCAGAGCTCAGAGGGCACCTGCTGGCTCTCAGCAGTGCAAGATGGGAGCCTGTAGGGAAGACAGAGCCAGATTCTTCTCTAAGGTTCCCAGCGGAAGGATGACAGACAACAGACTCATGCTGCAGCAAAAGGAATTCTGATGAAATATTACAAGAAAAAATGTGCATGGTGAACATAATGAAACATTGGAACAAGCTGTCCAGAGATGTTAAGGATTCTCCATCCTTGGAGATGCTCATCACAAAACTGCATAGGGCCTTAATGTGACTCTGAATTTGGCCACATTTGAACAGCAGCTGAACAAGATGATCTGCAAAAGTGCCTTCCAAGAAAAATTATTCTGTCATTATATATAAATGCTATTCTCAAATATGGATTCTGTGTTCTATACCTTGTCAATGAAACATGCTTTAAATGAAAGAAATCATGGCTTTATTTCCTGCTTTGTAACTCTCCCACCTCAGCTGTGATTTGCTTTAAGGACTGGAGAAGTCCTGTTAAAATTTAGACACTTTTTTTTTAGTTCTTAATAGTTGTGAGGATGTTGATAAGACAAATCTTTTAACACAAATTTTAGAGGGCTTTTTTTTTGTAATAATATTGATATATGTTATTAGAAGTAGTAACAAGAAAATATAAGAATGGGTTTGATTTCAGAAATTGTGGGAAATATAAAAGCAGCTTGTTTCTAAATAATGATGCAATGTATAAAATTCTAATCTAGTTGTAATCATAAAATGCAAATTAAAACTGGGGGGAACAATTGTATATTTACTCATTTAATGTGTGAGAAGATGGTGCTCCTCTTCACGAAATAAGTTTTGTTCTGTAAGAAAATAAAAACATCAAATCCCAGCAGACCTCCCTAATGAAGCTGATCTTGAAACACAGTTCTTTTATGTAGAAAAGAAAATGACCCCAGAATTTAAGCTAAAAAATCTGTGGTCTTGAAATATGCCCTATTGTTTTCTCAATGTGCCAAGGGTATTCTGATAGTTCTATAAACACATCCAAATAATGATATAGATTCAGGGTTTTGCTAGCAGATGGACAATTCCCTCTTGAGGCAGAACAGCCAGCAGTGTCATTATCATCATTTTTCATGAATGGATTGTTTAAAAAAATGACACTAGATTTTAAAAAATGTAGTATAAGCTTTATAATAAGTAGTTTCTAGTAACTTAGCTCTACTGCAGTAAGCACAATTCTTGGAATTCCGTTTTCTCTTTTCCCAGAAGAATTCTATAATAATGTTTTTGCACTTAGAGAAGCTCTCATGGAGAGTTCTCAGTTGCTTTACATGTAGATATTGTTTTATAACACTCACGGTAAGTCATAAAAACCACTCAAATAAGTACTTTACTCAAATGTAAGGAGACAAACATCTTAACTCACTCCAGTGCAACATTTAAATTTTGTGCAATGTAAAGCTGCTTAAAACTGAAAGGAAAAATTTTTAAAAACACTGTAAGAGAGTCTTAAAGGCATACTTTTATTCAGGAGCACCCAGTTCTTGAAAAATATTCTCTATTCTCTAATAATTATACTTTTTTTTTTTTTTTTTCATGTGCCCCACCACTAGCTGGGTGGTGTCACTAGATTTAAGGTAAATAAACAGTAAATTCCTTGGGTTCTGGGAAGGTAGTGAAATAGTGGGTGATAGAACTGCATCTTGCAAAGTTGGCACTATGGAGGGAATTCAGGAAAAGAGGAACACTGTGCTTGGAATTTGCTTCTCTTGCCCTGCCTTCTTCACCTTTGTGGAACATGGCCTGTTTTCTGCTGCCTGAAGTCCCCTTTGGCTCATCTCTCCTTCAACATATTCTCCTTTTGTGTCTACTAAATTGAATTTTGTATGCAGAAGATAAGAAAAAATGTCTGGTTTTGCCTAGCCCATCTAACATTTCTCAATGATGAGCAACATGTTGAAGAAGCCTTAGATTCTAGCACTTCAAGACTCTCTTTTCCTTTCACTAGTTGGGAATGGTGGGGATGGGGTTTTATGTTTATTTTTTCTTTTGTTTGATATAGATCAAATAGAAGTAGAATTTGTTTTGTTTGATGTCCTTCATTACTGTAAAAATAAAATCAAAAAACTTCTTATTAGCAGGCAGAAAATTTACAGTGTAAACAGAATATTAACTTTTCAGGTTCCTACTGCAATGAAATCCTAGAAAATGGCTGAATGTACATGCAGCTTAAAATACAAAAGTACTTCTACTAAAAGCAATAGGACTGTTTTCCTCAAGAAAGATACATTAAAGTATTTTTCCAAATTGAAACAAAGAATTCAGCTCTTCATGTAATCAAGTGCTGAAGGAGTATTTAATTTAAAAAAACTTGGTTTTGTAGTAAGTCTGGGCCATTTCACATTACTCCAGGCTCTCATCTGTCTCTGTTGCCAGCTGATACAATAAGCAAGGTAACAAATCAATCTCAGAACTGTATTCTGCTGCTTTTGTGGACCATTTTTCTTATTGAGCTAAAAGATCAATTTAACTTCTCACCATGGCACTCCTAATGGTCAGGTGCTTTCTGCCTATAGGAAGGATTTTCTCCAGCCAAATATGAGATTCATACATGAGATTTAGTCACTTCAGCCAGTTCCCAACTTCCTTTTTCTTGCTTCTGGATTTGTCAGATTCTCCAGATTAATTGTTAACTATGGAATTCACCCTGGGTTTCACACAGTGAGGTGAGGGGAATTATTTCCTGGAATTGCTTCTTTCTCTCAATACACAAGCTCAGGTATAGACACCTACCTCCATTTGGTCTCACTCATCTCCACCCCTGTGGAGGAGCAGTTTTCTGCTGAAAAACATGACAGAGCCAGATCATTCCACTGGGAATGAAGCAACTAAATTATTGTCTCCAGCTGGATTCCTGGTACAACCCTGCAAACCAAGCAGTTTTTCTGTAATGTGGAACAGCCAGTCCCTACCATTTGTTAGCACGAATAAGCTTCTGGATATCCAGACCAAAGGCACTGATTTTACTCTATTGGGACACTGAAAAACTCCCTGATTTATCTCTCTTTCCTCTATCTATTTCTTTGGTCATCCCTGAAGGCCACAGTTCCAAGTTTTAGTTTAATTTGATTTTAGTATTAAAAAAACCCAACCCAACCCCCCAAAACAAAACTACAAAAAAATAATGTTCTAATATTAGCAATGATAAAGTGAAAAGCTGTATTTTGATACCCAAAGTGGCTTCTTTTTGATGTTTTAACAGAACAGCTTGACACTTTCCTTCTGTGAGAAACAAAAAATTAGGATCAGCAGTTGTTTCTAATTAGAGGAGAAGCTGTTTTTGATATTTTGGAAAAAAATGGTTCTAAGGTAACACAAATACCAGGTTTTATTTTCCCTTCATGTTCAGAGAAATGTCTGTTATGTTTTTTGAACAAAAAGCAAGGAAGTTAAAATGAAGAAATAATAAGCAGAAAGTGAATTTAAGCATTTTCCTCTTTGTGGGAAGAATGATGTTTTTTGGGCTGTTGTGAGTTACAAGTTATATCTCACTGCATATGTCACGGAATCTTTTATTCAAACAGACAGTTTTGAAGGTGGCATGATGTGTGATGATATCTCAGGGTAAATGTCCAACCTTTTGACATATGTTTGACCATTTTCCTTTCTGGTATTTAATCAGTGTGTCTTAAATTCCTACTGTGCATTGGGATCAACACTGATAACATTTTTAAATGTTATTATAAATCCTTCTACTCCTTCATAAGTAGTCCATATGGCATAATATTTCTGATGAAAACTGGTATATGTGGCACACTCCTATAATGTCATTCAGATGTGGGATTCAGCTCTGACAGAGTGGTTGTGTTTTGCAAAGAAATGATGGTGCATCAGAACACATAAAAACTATTAGCTTTTTTGCTGGTAGTATGATTTTGGGTGGGGCTTCCCTCCCACCTGGACCTGTCATTGAGGCATGTGATAAAAAACAAGAAGACTGATGCTAGGTAACCACATTATATCTGTGCTCACTAGATGACAAATGTGAAAGCTTGGCATCAAACTGCTGTGAGACACTTGATAAAATCAACTCCCTCAGCCATTTGTATTTTATATTCCTTGACTAATTTAGAGGTTAAAAAAAAATGAAGCAAATTCAGTATTTATTTACTAAAGAGGTTTTCCCATGCACTTTTTTTATGAGTCAGGGGGAAGTTCTCTGGAGGCAGCAGAATCTGAATTGGGGCTGAGCACAGTCAAGTGACCCTTCTGGTCGGTGACTGTAATATGTATATTGGGCCTGATGTTATGAACCCAAAAATATCATTTCTGTGTTCCTGTACTAAATGTTCCAGAGCTACACAAACCTGCAATATAACCTGCAACAGATATTTTTGATATGATTGATTTAGAGACAGAAGAGTTCACAGAAAAGAATTAGTGGTATTTTGTGAATTTAAATTATAGTACTGATAAGGTGCATGAAGTGGATGAAACAACTTGCATATTTATATGGAATTTCAACCAGGATTTAGATCATTGTTCTCAGCTGAGCAAAAAAGGTGAAGTTGTCTCGCTTGTCTTGTGATTATGGTTAAGAGAAGACAGGAAAGATGGATTAAATGTAGGTGGAGAGGAAAGGGTAGGAAAACCAATGTAATTGTTGAATTGGAAAAGTTTGCAAGACCCTTAGTTTGTCTTCTCTAAGACATAGTTGTATAAAGGTCTGTATTGGTGAAGTGCAAAATTTCAGGGAAGGAGAAAGATTTTTAACATAGAAATACTCTTGGTTTTTATCTAGATTAGTATATGCAAATTTAATATCACCATATTTCCCTCCCCCATCTCCTCCTCTTCCCGCTAGACGGCAGAAATATTTAGGTCAGACATCACCTGCCTTCTGAGAAGGATATCTAGAAAGTATCATTCTTTGACTCTTCCTAGCCACATATGCTGAGATTAAGGAATATCTTTCATATTGAAATTTCTATTCAGTCATGTTAGTTCATTTTGCTTATCAGTTTCTATGTTTTGATTAACTTTTTCCCAATATTTCTTATCAAGTTGTGATTAATCTATTTTACTTAATTATGGTGGTTTTTGTATGAATTTAATAATTTTGTATGTCTCTAACAATTAGAATGGTTTATACATAAGCCAGAATTGTAAGTGGAATCTAAGGGAACTGAGCATGTGACTTTTGATTTCCTTGGGTGCTCATTAACCAATTCCTTTGAAATTCTTTCATTAGCCAATCTTAAAATCACAAATCTTAATTAAAATAACAGGACAGCCTTTGGAGACCTCTTAGCATAGAATACAAAGCATTTAGCTTTTATTATGAGAAAATTGGGACTTTTCTACTGCAGGGTTAACAGAAAATGTGTTCTCTTGACTTCATGTTTCTTTGTATGCCATTTCTGAATTCCATGGGTTTTATGATCATTGTTAGGCTTTGCTGTAGGTTTGATCTTCAGGGATGCTATTAAATAGCATATAGGATAAATGATTCATCATTCTGTTTTGAATGATGGGTAAATCACCATTTATATTATCATTTTGAACCCTCTTTCCTTCTACTGCCATTGCATTATAAGACTTTTTCACTGTAATTATCGTTTCCAGCACAAAAACCGTGTAAATAGCAGATTATTTTTTTAGTAATATCCCAGAAAGAAAAGAATGAACAGCAGGACTCATTTCCAGTTCCTTGTACTTCAAAAGAATTGTAATGGATTATTAAAAATAATGTGAAAACAAGCACTTTTTCACAATACTCAACAGAAAATGATGATCTTTTCCTTTTAGTGCTTTGTTACTGATGCTTCTCCTTGGAGACATTCTGACTTAATTTCAATCTGTCTCTCTAGTTTTTTCCTTTATTTTCCAAATTTATTTGAATTTTGCCTGTGAGGGATGCACTGTTAGGAAGGTAACATAGCACAGAGGATGCCAGTCCCTGTAAGGGTTGACCATGACAAACTGTTCCTGGGCAGCAACCTGCTGCCAGTATTCTGTCTGCTGGTGTTCTTCCCTTCTGCTGGTTGTCTGGTGTTCTGGGGAGGGAAAGAAAAAGAAAATCTAATTGGGAAGAGGTTCATTGAAACAATTCAGAAATAACTGCTAAGCAGTATATATGTTAAATGTTAAAACTAGTTTTTAGTTCTAATTTTATGGTCTGCACTGAGGTAAAGTTCAGGTAACGAGAGATGGAAATAACCGTACTATAATATGACTATATTTTCTCAGAACAATTTCTATTATGTTTGATAAGAACTTTCATTTTTAGAGGCTTTTAGATAAAGTTAAGTGTCTACATCAATGTGGAAAGCTGCTTTTCATGAGAAATTAATTGAGAAATATAAGATTTTTTTTTTAACAGATTCAGCCACAATTCTGTCTGGCACATTACCAATGATCCAGGAAAATACTCTGTTACAATTCTGAAATACTCTGATGTACTTTTTAGTATTTTTTAATATCCAGTTCTCTCAATTAAATTATTCCATTTGTCTTAAATATTTCTAAAAATGCAGACATCTGTGTATGTCAGCCCATTTGTGTTTCATGAGGATATCTAGGAGAGTGATCTTTTTCTATACAGTAATTCTTAATGTTTAAACTTCACTTTCTTAATTTGGTATGGTGTAATGCAAACTACTTGATCGCTTAATGACACAAAAAAATCTGAAAACTTTATTTAAAATTGAGATCTCCATAAGAGAAATCTGGTTACATTTACACTCCTATGGGAGAGAAGATAGTAATATTTTGAAGCATATTAACTGAATTTCAATTTACAATTCAGAGAAAACTCACTACTTTGGAATTGTCCATGAAAATGTAGAAGGGTTTATTTTCTTTTTTTTTTTTTTTTTTTTTTTTTTTTTTTTTTTTTTTTTTGGTTTTTTTTTTTTTTTTTTTTTTGGTTTTTTTTTTTTTTTTTTTNNNTTGTGTCATGAAAAGTTGAAGGGGTTTTTTTTTTTTTTTTTTTTTTTTTTTTTTTTTTTTTTTTGTTTTCGTTTTTTTGGGTTTTTTTTTTTTGGTTTTTTGGGTTTTTTGTTTTGTTTTGTTTTGTTTTGTTTATTTTAACAAGTGAATGGAAGAGACAAGACTGTGTGTACAGGATTTTACAGGAAAAGGAGGGGAGGGGGGGAGGCGGGGGGCTAAAAAGATGTTCCCAGATAATTTTGTCCACTCTTACAGATCGTGTGTTGTTGACCATAATATGCACAAAAAGGAAAAAAGTATATTTCTCAGAACAAACTAACAAACTTGAAATTTCACTGGTTTATATGCCCACTGCCTCTGAAAAGTTAGGTTTATAATGTGTAACAAATCATACATCAAATTACATCACCCAGATGCAGAGATTTTTATTATCCTTGCCATCCTCTGAGCCTTATTCTCATTTACCATTGATACCTGTCAATAAGCCATAATCTGGACACTTTTTAGATGAGCTTTTAAGGAAGAAGCTTGCAAACTGTGCAGGGCAGGGATCCCATCTTCATATCCCTTTAAATATTATTTAAACACTGTAGATTCTATTATAGAAAACCCAACAAAGCTAACATGCATTAATTGTTTTGATCATATTTTAGCCACAATAGAAATTCCTGGCATATCTCACTAACTAATGAAAAAAATCATTTGTAATTCTTATTCATAGACACAAATTTGGGGCAGATCATAGCAAAAATGATTGTTTGTTTCCTGCTACTGAAATGTTAGATGGGTTATCTCAGACTTCCAGACCATTTGGCCATCAGAGAGCAGACTGTTATCTGTTCTGACATTAATCTACTTGCAATGGCTACTTTGGTGCACAGTTTCAAAATGACAACATGCACAATGCATCATAATTATGTCCCTTTCAGGAATAACATTTGCAGAAAGACTTCTTGAACGTAATAAAGTGTCTCTGCATCTGTGGGAACTAAAAATAGCCTTTTTAAAGATGTGGTGGTAAGGGATGTTTCTCAAAGTATTGCATGGGGTTCACAATATGTTTTTAGGGGTTATAAAATGCAGAATCATATGTATGCATAATAGGCAGGCAACATTCAGTGTAAATTCAATCAAGAATGAAATGCTATTACGTGCAAACACCTCCTGGGCTTGTGCAGAGGTAATGGAGCATATGAAATAGATAAAGTGACAGCCAAGAGAGGAAGAAGATATGTGACTTTCCCTACAACTTTGTTTAATAAAGCTCTCAACATACATTGTGGATATAATGTGTTGTTTTGTCTCCATCCAAATCACCTTAGTTTTTATTCCATGCATTTTGTAGACTGTAATTTGGGGATAATGGCTTCTTTGCACAGCTCAGGAGTGATGAATAGGAATAACAAAGTCTGTTAATAAGAGAATGTGCGTGTCCTTCCCAATACAGAGATCTTAGTTTGAGCGGGTCAGGAAGAAACTCATATTTTTCTTGTAAGAAACATCAATAAGTATTCAGTATTGAATATTTAGGGAGAATATATATGAGAAGGCTGATTATAAGCCAGTCTGTGTGAGAGCCAGGTGAAAGGGAGTTACCTATTTTTAGCCTTTCCTTACTTGTTACATGTTTATTTCTTCTGTGAAACATGCTTTATGAAATCTGCAGTTCTTGAAGTTTGTCTTGTGCATTATCAGTGATTTTGATTCAGTGGGCTTGGTCTATGTTGTAAACTTCCAAGCCACACTGCCTGAGTGAGGAGATTTGCATTGCTCTGCCTGAGAAGGGCTGCAACTGCAACATGATTTAAGGAGTCAGGATGTGGTCTCCTTTCCCCCTTACTGTAGTTGGGAGCAATCTCTTCAGAAATGGGGAATTTATGCCCTTTTACTCCCTAAAGGGAGATGCAGTTGAATTCTCAGATGAACTGTTCCTGTTGTCTCAATCTTGCCAACATTTTCAGACTTTCTCATTTCAGTGGAAATTTGTGATGACTAAATAATTGGAATACGATGCAGTCATGGAAAGAATTTTAATATGTATTGTGTTTACTTTTTTTTTTTTTAATTCCTTGATTTATCTAAAAATCAAGTGTTTGGACTCTTCTTAGCAGCAGCTAGAAAATATGTATTAGTAATATAAATTATATATTATGCCAACATAGTAACAAATCAAACTCTTCCTGCTTACTACTAAAAGAAGATTTATTTATAACACTACAGATTTCCCTATAATTTAGAAAAAAAAAAAAAAGAAGAAACATCTTGCATAGGATTTGGCATAAATTTGAATGAGGACAACATTGCTCTTAATAAATATTTTGCATCTCACATAACTCTCTATTTGCATAAGATCTTTCAGTATTTTAGGTTACAGAATTTGTATTTTATGGAGCTGTAACAAATACAAGAAAAATAGGTTTTAAATGGGTCTAAAAGATGGTTTTAACACACTTGAGAGCATAATGCTTTACTGAGTCAAACATCATTCTTCTGTCTGGAAAATCCAGGAAAATGTCTCTGGTGGTGACATTAGGGCAGGTTGAAGGGAGAGTGTATCTGCCTGGCTGCCTTCTGCTGAACATTACCCTTACACTGCCCCATCCACAGCACGCATAGCTCTTGGATTTGGGACATCAGGAGTCCTTGTAGCATTTGCTTTTCAGCCTATTGTTGACGAAGATGCCTAATCCCTCTCTGAAATTGGTGATTCTTTTGGCCCTCATGATGTTGTGAGCAAGCTCTATGTACCTGCTATGAAAAGAAATACTTTTTTTTTCTCTTCTAAAACAGTTTCTACTACAATAATGCAGCATACTCCTGCCCACTGTCTTCTGCCTTTAAATGAAATACACATTCAGGAGTCAAATTTTCATTTTATGTAACATTGTCAGTTTCCTAAAACTTTTTCTTGAAGGATTTTATAAAAAAAGTTTTACATATGGTTTATATCTTTAAAGAAGCCCAGTAGTTTCTTAAACACAAAGCTATGGCAGCTGTGGGACAGCAGTTTCAAATCCTAGTGCTGGAGCTGTAGGATGGAAGCTGTGCACTGTGGTCACATCTCCTATCCTTGCAGCCTCTCAGATTTCCCTCCTCATAGGCAGGTTGTGTCACTCCTGATTACAGACTCATCTTATTTTTCAGACCTGGAATATAATTTCTGGGTTATTTTTTAGATTAGGTAATTAATCTTGTCTTATTTTAAAGTACTTTTTAGTATATAATAGGATTTCAACACCAACACAGCCTTTCTTTCCTGTATTATTTGCATCTGTATGTTACAGTGCACACTTTACTGTTATTCTGTCACCAAACTTCTGAGAAATAATATGTCAGCTGAAATAAAAAAAGCTCTTCATGTCTTAGCTAAGAAATTGAGGCCAGCATTTTTAATAGAATTAAAAACAGAGAAAATTAAGTGCTAGCCTGCCATTTTACACTGTCACTCCATATCCTACTACATAGAAAATATCATACTACAAAGAAATTACAATGAAAAAGATAGGCCAATTTTAATATCTGAGCTAACTTTGAGGAAGAAATCATTTAGTAATTGTTCTTATTATTGTCTTATTTTAGACAGTCTGTAGGTATTGTTTCCCATCCTCCTCATTCTGTCTTTCTTCATTGTTGTCAAGTAATCAGAATAAAAGTTGAAAGAGTATTAGCTCTAAGAAATGCATGTGACCATGTTTTTTATTCAAACCAACATTAAAAGTTCTATGCTTTTAAAATGATGCTATAAATTAGCACAGGGTCCTATTTATTCTCTGTGCTGGTTTTCATAGGTTTTCTTTCACAAAGGAATGGTAAGTATAATAAAAAAGGTCTTGAAGGAGATTTGAAATTCTTTGCAGCCAGATTTTTGCATCAGGCAGGATCAACTAGTCAGATAAGTTCTGGCCAGTTTCTGTCTAACCTGCTCCATAAGATTTTTTGTTCTTTGTATCTTTGCAGAATTTTTTTTCTCACCACTTAGCAATCCTTGGCAGTCAAAAGATGTTTGTCTCCAACCTTAATGTCCCCTGCTTCAATTTAAGCTAATTATGTGACCACAATGAAAATTGAGAACAGTTTACTCTCTCTCAGCAATAAGCTCAAATACTTCAGTTCAATTTTCTCTAGACTAAACAAATTCAGCTCCTTAAAATCTCTACCCTTGTTTCTAGATTAGTGACCATCTGTCCAGTCATTTGCAACCCATTCCGATGCTAATCCAGTTTTCCAGCTAGTTATTTTAATGCCTTGGACTTACTGATTTCTCAGGTTTTTTTGAGACCGCTTTCAATTGTATTCCTCTTCCAATTGTACTCCTCTTCTCACATTCTTGCTGCTGGTTGGTTTTTCCATCATTGTGAATATAAAAAAAAATATATATGCTCTGTTCCATCAACCAATAATAGTGATTATTAGATATAGAACAAGTCTGTGTGTAACTTCACTTGATATTGCCTTCCTATATAGTGTATTCAAGTTATGGAGTTTTTTTCCCATCAGTTTCATTTCCATTTACATCCAAATTTCCTGCTTGTGGTAAAATCACATAGGCAGTATTAGAAGCCTTGCTGTGGGCATCAGACACAACTTCTTCCTGTGGTTCACTATTGGTAAATCTTACAGCTCTGAATGAGGGGAAATGCAGTTGCCCTCTTATTATTTACTCTTGATTAATGGTTGGCTGTATTACTTGTTACTATTTTCCCTTCTCAAAGGTTGTTTAATCATATGTTCTACAAATGAGCTAGGAATAATTCACCTAGAATTTCCTGGGTGGTTTTCTATGTCTCTTTCAAAAGTGAGGTATATTCATCCATTGCAGGTCCTTAAATATAACTACTAATACCCACGAGGTTTCTTGAGCCAGTTCCTGAGTATTAGAGCTGAAATTCATGAGCTGTCACATCAGAATTCATATTGAGTTAGATAAGAACGATGTTACACCAATAACAAAGTTAGCAGTGTTTGTTTATTGTCTTTCACACAGAGACCTTCTGCCCTGAAGCTGTTAACATAAGTATTAGTGCTAGAACAAACCTTTTTTCAGACTCACTTGAAAAGTTGCAGTGACTGCTTTATTCTGTTTGGGTAAAAATGTTGAAGAAAAAGAAGTTTACAGACTTTATGGCATCTGCAAGAATAATCTCCATCTTGTCTAACATTGCAGAAGAGAAATGAGCTATAGGTTTGAAACTCTTGTTTCCATAATGGGATAACAAACACTGTGAGTAACAGTAAAAAAATATGTTTAGACTCTCTGTGATGGGTTTTAGTCCTTATCCAAATATTGGCTATTGTTTTATATTGCTTGTATGTATATATATGTGTGTGAGCATGTATGCATACGTATCTACATTCTAAGTACATATATTTCTTTCCTAGTAGAAGATAGAACGAAGACCACCGTCAAAATAAATCAAAATAAATTATCGTGTAGCTAGAAGGATTGGTAACAGCAAATTCTGAACAATAGCCTGACTAAGCAGTGACTTTGAGGTTGAAATAGTGAACAAATATCTGAAAATATTCTTCCAACAGGAATAGTAGGACATACATGCAAAACTAAATTATGGTCAGTTAGTACAGGTGTCCTCAGGCTGCTCCATGAAGTTGTTCCAAGCCCACTGTGCCTTTTCAAAGAAAATTACATGGAATATGCAACAATGGAGGCTTGGCTCTGACCTCCTTCTCTCCCATGCACACACATACACACATAGATGTAGTACTGCAATATTGTGGGTGTGTCTCCATCACAGACAGGCTCAATGCAGCTGTTTTAAATGAGATAAAGCTTGGGAGCAGATGCAGGTAAGTGGTTCTGTATTCAGCCAGGTGAGACTTATCAGATCTCATTAACTCAGACTAGTCCTGAAAGGCTCTGTACTGCTGAGCTGGTTCCAGAAATCACACAGCTGTGTTCACACCATGCTCTGTGTGCCTTGGTTAAGTCTATCTGGCCTAAGGTAGTTCTTTACTGGATCTACTGTACAGCTTCTTTCCTGTGTTGTATGTGGTCCAGAAATGGGGTTTATCCATTAGGTGATCAAGGATTTACTGCCTTTCTGGAATGTGTGCCTCAAATATCACTTAGCTCCTCACTTTCAATTCACTGCTTTTCCTATACCTCCAGCCCCTCCATGTCAGGCCTCTACCCTGCTGTTCCCACTCCTCCTTCCTCATCCCCACCCTTCATACACCTGCCTTCACTCACTCGTGCTCAGTCTGAAGCATTCAGGTGAATGCTAAGGTGAGAGGTGGGCACAGGAAGCAGGGTGGGTACAGCTGTCCAGAAACTATTGTTCACTCTCCCAGGGAATGTGTGTCCATTTTCAGTAGTACACTGGAGTCTGGACACCCAAAGTCTTGGGCTAATAATGCTATGGAAGTTGCTCTTTTTTCTTTTTTTTTCTTTTTTTTTTTTTGTTCTATATAAATTATGAGTATGCTTATGCTTTGTGGCTTTTTGGGGTTTGAGGGATTGTTAATCTGTGGACAGAGATTCGATTTGGAGTTAATTCAATAAGCACACCCTCAGCCAGAAATTCTCTGCAATTGTGTGCAAGAATAGAAAACTCTCTTAATGTAGCTTTTACTTGACTTTAGTTGTTTTTGGTAGAGAATGTTCCTCCCCAACAGTAACTTGTATGATCTGATTTCCATATGCAATGTCTTACACTGTGGAAGACAGTGAAACATTTTCCTTTGATCTATGGTGACATTAGAAAATATAAACCAACAACCCTCTGGAGAACAACCTTGGCATACATGGTGAATCTGTTATAATTTTTTGTTATCTCTTAATGCCTGCACATCTGCAGCAGTGAATAATTAAAGTTTGAAAGGAAGGTAAAATTTTTAAGTTATTTCAGTCTTCGCAGTTTTTCAAAACTACATTTGAGTTTGGGTTATTTTTGGTTTTTTTTTGAAGAAACATAAGGGTCATATTCAAAGTTAAAACATCCTTTTAAACACAGTCATCTACACCTAAGGCTACTGAAAATAGATATCACAGCAGATGAAAATATGATAAATAAGAAAATATGATATCACAGCAGCTATTCCACAGGAATATGCTTAGAAAAAAAAAGAAAAATTTCTTACCAAACATCTTCTCTATTACCACATTCTTAATGTCCTACACCACTGTTATTGGTGTTACATTTCTTTGGCATTCACTCTCAATATCACCTTAATTAGAATGGCAATGTTAACTTCAGATATCTGTACACCAGCTGCCATTCTCCATTCCTCACCTGCCCATCTTCAGAAAGGCAGCCCAGCCCTTTTGCATTTCCACTGGCAGCTTGCTCCTGTTCCTTTTTCTCAGAGCCATGTCCCTGTTACACCTGTCCTCTGGCCTTTCTTGGCACAAGGCAGAGGCTGAGGGCAAGAGGAAGGTCATGGGGGTAAGCTGGCATGGTGGCATCAGTGCCACTAGAAGTGGTCAGCCAGTGGCATCGCCACAGCCTGTGAGAACCTTCCTGAGGAAGCAGCTGATACAGAGTTCAAGGACATGCTAAGGCACATCTCCTAAGCTTGTCAGTTTGTTTTGTTTTTAACCAGAATATATTATGCTGTCATGGATAAATAAACTGATGTTGCTTTTAGCTGGTTCATCAGCGCTACAGGATAATGACATCTGTTCAGTCTTATGTGTAATATTTCTCTTTAATTTCTTGGTGTAGCTTATTCTTGTTTCAGCCCATTTTCTAGAGAGTTCTGCAAATCCCTTGGAAGTGGCTACAATTTACATCTTTGTATTTCTAGTGCTTGGAATGGAGGTATTTAGAAGGATACTCTGGAGACATAAAGTAGAAGCAAAAGAAATGGTTGATTCCTAAAATCAGGTTTATTTGTTAATAATTAATAGCTGACAAAAAAAATGCTTTCAAATGTAGCTCTCAAAAAAAAAAAAAAA
>VZRH01002606.1:2712805-2772859 GCA_013397555.1 Urocynchramus pylzowi
AAAACAAAAAAACAAAACAAAAACTCTTACTGTCTGGTGGAAAAAGCCCCTGGAAAGAAGTGTGTCTGCATATGTATATGCGATGATTTTCAAAAGAAAAGAAGGGATAAGGTCAAAAAGTTGAATAAGATAAAATTGTCAAGATAGATACATTTTTCAGTTCCATAGACTGTAAAATAGCTCCCAGTTTTGCAGGCTGCTATTTGCAAAAAACCAGTGACCTCAGTCTGGAGTCCTTCCAGGATCCAGCTCTTGAAAAACTGCTTGTCACAATCTAGCATTTCCATAGGGAGATACAAATCATTAATTTTTAAAAATATAACACATTTGAGAGCTCTTGTTTCCACCTCCCAATATGGCCTTTCAGTAACTGACTTTGTTATGGTAACTGGGACAGGGAGAGTGGGAGACAGGGTCCAGATGCATCATAACAGCCTCCCAGTTAATTTGGGTTCTCCACCCTGGAGAACTGACTGCATCAATCCTCAAATAATCCTCTATATGGGATGACATTTTCTGGCACCTTCCTAATTTAGTGCATAAAAAGTGAAAATATCACATATCAGATAAGGCCAAATTGTCAGGTACGTTAAACTTGAAAATTATTATTCCAGGATTTTATATGTTCCTCTGTACTGTACTTTATTTCAAATTATGTGTCAGTGAAAATAATGGGAAAAACACCTTATTGGTATTGGAAAATTACTGCTCAGTGTAAACCTGAAAATCAAGTTGGATTAACTGATAAAGATGACCACTTTTTACCAGTGAGTTGTTAGCAGCCAGTGCCATAAGCCTTGGGTTTAGGAATTGAGATCTGTGAATTTAAAAAAAAAAAGCCTCTCCTGTTGAAAAGCAGCACTAGAAAAATGGATGATGTACAGTTATTCCATCTTCAGTTCTTTTCCAGCCTGACTGACACCATTATGGGACTGCATATAGTGAATTTATGAATGTGGTCAGAATTTTTACACAAAGCATTGTGCAGTATAGTTTGTTGTTAAACTGAGGCTCATCTTTTGTAGTACATGGGAGAGCAAGCACATGAGAACTGTCTCGCAAAAACCAGGCGACAAGTTTATTTCTTTCTGGAACTGTGGAAATACCTTGTCTATAAAATGTTTTTATTTTACAAACATAACAGGAACTAAGTGTAAATAAAAATACACTGCAAGATACAGTTTTATACCTATTTTCATTCCAGTGTCCCAGGAAAAAGTTGAATGGCTAAAAAACAAGTTCTGTTCTTTCAAAGCAAGGGAATTGCAGCCATAAAACAATAGTTTCCAATGCACAGATAATCTTGTTTGTGAAAAAAATGTCAATGTTTACAAACAAAGATAATAAAGAAGAATATTTCCATTTGGACCTTTAATATTGTCAGGAACATTTATTATATTTATAAG
This sequence comes from Urocynchramus pylzowi, assembly GCA_013397555.1. Lineage (NCBI taxonomy): Eukaryota > Metazoa > Chordata > Aves > Passeriformes > Fringillidae > Urocynchramus > Urocynchramus pylzowi. Next base: position 2,714,212 of record VZRH01002606.1, read on the forward strand.
TATGTTGTAATATTATCTCAAGAAATCCTCTTCTTCTGTTTTGACCAGATTGGGATACTCAAGCTGACTGCCCCTCTGGACTCAGTTACTCCACAGTTACAGAATAGAAATCTGAGGAAGGTCCTTAATTTTGGAATTTTATTCATTTGGTTCCATCTTTGTTATTACAAAGGCCCACTGTAAAATCCAAATCTATACCTGCTTGTGCATCGCCATGTGTGTATACATGAATCAACATAAAAAGGAAATTGTTTTTTCCTGCTTTTATTATCGTAGTGTCAATCTACTTTATCAGTGATTCTTTCTTTTCTCTTTATATCAGATTCATTCCTGAAACTGTCATTCAGATAATAAAACTGTATTTTCTGGAAAAGAAAAATGCTAATTTTTCTTCCACTGGAGTAGCATTGTGTGGCTCCTCTGCAAGCTCCTAATCAATGTCTGTACCTTGTGCCCCAAGCAATGTTTACAGATGAAATACATTAAGTGTTCATAGTAAGAGTTCTTCTTGTCTGAACAAGAGATAGCCCCAGTGTTTTGCTTAACTTTATGTTTAAACACTGCTCTCAATCAGAAATTGCTCAAATATATTTAAATTATATCTGTGTAAGGAAGGGGGACCAAGTAGGACTGATACTGATTTGAGGAAACCAGTGTTGAAAATTCATCTCAGAGAAACTGGCATTATTGGAGAGTTCAATTTTTTTTTTTTTTAATTTCCCATAGAATCATTAATTTCAAGTTCAGGAAAGACAAGTATGTTCATATACTATATGTGAAACCAGTCCATGGGATTTTACATAGAGATTCATCTTCCTACTCTTCCAAACTTGTCTATTTAAAAAAAAAATTAAAAACTTCTTTTAATAGTCTCTTATATTCTTTAATTATTTGCTCTGTATTTAACATATTGGCTACTAAGAATTTGCATCTTTTCTGTTTAAACTTTATTGTCTTTAATTTCAAGCCAATATAATTTTTCAATGCTATTGTTTCCATAGTTAATAATTATTGTATTATCAGGAAACTATCTTCGGTAGCTTTTAGCATGAACAAATTTACCTTCTGCAGCAAGATATATTAACCAAGGGGCAGCACCATAAAATGACAGAAAAGTCTAAAATGAGTCATAATTGCATAACCTATGTGCAGCACAGCCTTGACACTCCTGCCCAGCTGTGCTGCTGCTCAGCTCTACAATAGTGCTGTTTGCTGTGCTCCTCTGCTTTGGCTTTTGCCTGTGAATAGAAGCCCTTCCAACCTACTCTGCAGAAATGTAAAATCCAGTACCCATCTTTGCACTAAGACCTCCATTATCTGCCTCTTGTGAATATGTGCTTTAATCTGACAGGTGTTCTCCACCAAAGGTATTCACTGGAAGTGCAGGAGGGAGAGGTGCTGCCTATTCTTGTTCCCTTACATAATTTCTAGAGGATAAGGCATCAGTGACACACCTGCTTTCAGTGTGTACCCTTGTGGCCAGGAAGGCCAAGGGTAGCCTGGGGTGCCTTAGGAAAAGCAGTGCCAGCAGCTCAGGGAGCTGATCCTGCCCCTCCAGCCAGCCCCAGTGAGATGAGTGTATCTGGAGTGCTGTGTCCAGTTCTGGGCTCCTCAGGACAAGAGAGACCTGCAGCTCCTGGAGTGGGTAAAGTGGGAGGCAAGAAAGATGAAGAGTCTGGAGCATCCCTCTGATGAGGAAGGGCTGAGGGAGCTGTATATACATTTCCTTCCTTCCTTTGCTGTTAATGAAATATGAGCATCAGAATTTTTCAGGTTTCCACCTTCACCTTCTGTATTATTGTTGACTGTAATTAAGCACATAGCAACAGAAATGTGGAGAAATGAAAACTAGAAGTAAAAAAAGAAAGAAGCACAAACAAAAAAGCAATAAAAATGGAGACAAAAAAAAAAAAAAAAAAAAAAAAAAAAAAAAAAAAAAAAAAAAAAAAAAGGAAAGTGTAGTTCTGAGAGTAAAACCTTTGTAAATATACCAGAAAAGTTAAAGTAACAAAAGTAGGCTTGTAACTTCATCTTTTGGCATGACAATGAGATATGAATAAAGATAAGGATCCACCTTACTAGAGTTAGGCTAAAGCTATTTCAGAATTATTCCAACATTTCTTATCAGATAGAGTAAATAAGAAACACCTTTCCTTTCCCCTGCCCCCTACCTACACACACAGAGCTAAATAATATTAAGTTCACTGTAAGAAAAAATTGTGTAACAGTTTTTTTTTTCTTTTCAAAGCAAAGCCAAAAAAAACCAGAATAAATCCTCTTTCTTCATTTTATATTTTTCTTGAGAAAAATATCTAGTTTCCTAAGGTCCTAAACGAAAGCTCACCTGTCATGTTATGTTGTGCCAATCCATTTTATTCTCCTTAATTATTATTCACTTGCTATTACTGGAGAAACCTTCCAACAAAAGTAATCAAAAATTTCCAGAAGATCCAGTAGAAACTGATGAAGTCATTCTGTGGGGGTTTTTTTTGAAGCATAAGTTTGGAGAATTTGTAGAGCATCTTTAGTCAAGCTATTAGCTTTCCTTGTCCATAGATGTTAGTTATTTTCTTAAATTAAAAAAAACCAGCAAATTTATCTGATTGTTTCTTATCTTCAAAACATAAAATTATGTCTACTCAATGCTATTTTACTTCTGTCTAAAAATGTGACACAAAACTGATAAGTATATCATCAAAAAAAAAAAAAAAACAGTACAGAAAAGACTAAAGCTGAAGCCTTGAAAAACAGAGCATCTACCCTCAGTGTCCTTGGTAATACACATTTTTTAAGTGCATTGGAAAAGCCCTTAATTTGAAAAACTGTTAGTTATAAAAAAGAAAAAAAAAAAAAGTAGTAAATTTTGCAAATTCACATTCCACAAATGGCAGCTGTACACTGAGAGATTTCAGTTCTGCTGACTGAAACAGAAACTGGGAAAGCTCTGTAGCTCCTAACACCAGTTCCCATCCATTAAGTTATTTAGTGGGATGAAAGAACATCAGATACCCTGGGATAGTTTTGCCTGGTTGTTTAAATGCTCATACTTTACTTCAAGAAAAAGTAATATTGGATGGCCACATTGTTTGGGGTCAAGAGGCTGTAATTCCACACACAGTTCACGTATATCAGATTTACTGTTAGAGCTTTAATCCTGCTTCAGTCTTCAGTTCTTACATGTGATTTATCACTGCATTCTAGTGGAATGGATCTCATTATAGCCAAACACCCAAATCTTTAAATGTTGTTCTACTTGTTACAGATACATCTTTAGCTTTATTCCTTTTTTTTCCCTGGCAATGGCTATAATAGAGCAAATTCCTTTTATCGCAGAATGATTCATTCACAAGCCACGTTAAACTGTAATCTTTTTCTAGTCTCCTCTCCATCTTCTCCATCCTGTATGCTGGATGGACTCCAGTGCAGTCCATCAAGGCATCTCAGTTGTAATGAGCAAGCTGCTGATGATTTGCTCCTCTTGATGTGCTTCCAAAGTCCTTTCCTACAGACAAATAAATGGGGAGCAGAGTGAGAGAGAGGATGAGAGTTATCCCAGCTCCCACCACCATCATCACCTTACTTTTTTCCATCACCTTAGCTTACCATCACCATCCTTTTTGATCAACACAAGAAGACTCAAATTAAGTGCTCCCTGTCCTGTTTGGTTTGATTAGTGTGCATCAACAGGCTTCCTAAGTTGTAAAGGAACATTCACAATGCCACCAACATAACTGAATGACTGATTGTCACAAAAAAAAAGCCACACAAAATTCTATGATGCTTTTTCATGTACCTCATGCAGGAGCTGATAAGCTGTCACTGGTGGCTTCCCCCCAGCATCACTGATGGAGCTGATATATTCCCTTAGACAGCAATGAGAGCTGCTGAGGCAGTTCTTGAGGTGGCCCTAAGTGGACATAAAAGTACATGCTTAGGAAAACTTGCACTGTATAAAGCACTCAGGAAAAATCAAATTCATAGTGTCTAGTCTGTTAAAGTTCTAATTTCACTGACAGGCATCATTCAGCTATCAACATTGCTAAATAGTTGCTCTTGATCCTAATATTTTCCTAAAACTTGCATGCTTTGGAGGGAAAATAAAAAACAGTTAATAGTCAAAAGAAAAGTTGTTTCAAAAGAGAAAACTCCTCTGCATTATATTGCTTTCATTGTTTCATAATTTTATGTTTAAATATAGAGAGTATGTAAATGACCATTTTCACTCGTATTCTCTTCCTGCTTAGTGACAAGAAAACAAATTCAAATTGTGTTTGGGAGGAATATCTCAACAAAGCCAATTTTATTATGCAAATGAATTGTAGGTGTTGCATATCTTCATTTTCTGAAATTGTTAGCAAGTTTTTCCAAAGCTTTCTCTCTATCTAGGTGTGTGTATATAACACATTTTATTTAGAGAACCAATCAGTCACAAGAAACTTAGTTGTTTTAAATAAAAGTTCTCTTGACTATACATTTTGGAAGTTATCAGTTCATTTTTTGTTTAAATTTAAGATATAGAGTCTAAAGTTTTTCAAAAGATGAGCAAATTTCCTCAGCAACTAATTAATGGAATTATGTTTTTTCTGAGGACACCATGGTGAGTTAGTTCAGAGGAGCAAATAGCTTCATAGGATAAGAAATATATCTTCCTTTTCCCTTATATTCTCATATTATCATCCACTTGTGCTCTTGTGGTTCACTGGTTTGTTTCATCAAACAAGGTTGGGAGTGGGCCAAAATAAATCATCCCAAACAGTTGTGAATTCTAAGTCTTCAGCCATGGGTTGTTACTGATAAAAAGGGCAGTTTGCTCTTAAGATGGAAGAGCAAATTTTAAATTGCTGGTTTGCCCAAACATAATTTTTTTGATCACTCACTATTAGCATTCCTATACTTAGTATAAAATAGATGACAAGCTATATTTGACTAGGAGCATGTAAGCAGCAACCTTAACTCTTGTTGAGAAGCTTGAGTTCAGCAAAGGGAGATGGAAAGTCCTGGCTTTGGTGTGGGAAAGGTTTCTTCAGATACTAAAGAGTGAACACCCATAATCAGCACTAGTAAATGATTAGTCAAATGTCGAATGTGTAAGTCTTGGTACCATCCTGGAATTCAGCTACTCCACTTTGATAACACTTGCCATAAAGTCAAGAAAAAAATGAAAAAAAAAAAAAAAAAGAAAGACTGGATAGATTTAAAGATCCTGTTATATATAGAAACGAGCATGCCCAGAGTGTCAAATATGCAGGCTGTGTATTATAAAGCTAGAAAATATTTTAATTCTCTTCAAACCTTGAAGTCCCATCAAGAATGTTTCACTCTTCACCTGTTTCAGTTTGTCAGTTTATTTTTTAGCAATTTTTATGCAAGTTATTTCAGTTGCCGACTTGAACAATTTGTTCCATACCTCAACACCCATTTTCTGTAAGAAAATCATAAAAGTTAGGAACCTGAAAATTGGATTTTTCTTTTGAGCAGCTGCTGTCCGCAAATGTGGAAAGATTGTTAAAAGTGAAAGGCATCACTTTCTAACAAACTCTAGGTAGGTTGGATGACTGTATCTCATTACTCATTATCATGCATTACTGTGCTATCACCAAGCCTCATAATGTTGGCATTCATAGATATATGAAAGAAAAAGAAAAGCTCTTTTGGGGTTTAAAGATGTGTTTGTGCAACTATGCATGTCAGTGGTCCTTCACTGTTGACCTACTCATGTGTTGTTGAATTTATGATTAAGCAACATTTCTTTATTGAAATGTGTTCTATAATGTTCTGGAGAATGCATTTTTGTACCTTTACAGAGCACTAGAAAAGTGTTGGTAGAGACAATTTATATGCAAAAAGAATTTGTTTATTAAAAACCTCACAACTTTTAGTTTAACTGACTCTCTAAGTCATTGTGCTTGTACTTTTGGTGACCTAATGGGGATTGGATAGATTTTTGTTTCATTTATTTTGAAAGTAGTTTAATTACAACTTTCATTTCTGTATTACCCATTTTTATATAGCACATTTGTTTCCGTGTGCTGACATTCCAAATCAGAGGCATCTGGTCTGTTGCATCTGCTGTGTCTCCACCAGGGTGCCACTATTAATGAGTTTTTATTCCTATGGCTGTTGTAACAGTAACTTCTAATAGTTTCCACTTAGTTTTCTTTTGAGAACTGTTTTACAACCTTAAATACTTGGCTGAATTCGTAAAAGTTTTTAAAACTATCTCCAGCTATTAATTGTTTCTGATTTTGGTTTTTGGGGGGTTTGTTTGTTTGTTTTAGATCATTCAGCTAATACTTTAAAGCTATTCAATTTCAATTTTTCCCAAAAATCATACTTAGTGATCTTTTAGTTTGTATTCTTCAAAGTACTGCTCTTCCTAGCGTAACTAACTGTATTTTTATTAACCCACAAAATCAGCTTGTATGATCAGTTTATCCAGTCACAGAATTTTTTCTGAATATAATAACACTTGAAGTGGAGCTCAAGTGTTGCTGCTTATTTTCATGCTACAGGATCACAGGAAGAGTTAGAAATTATGTGTTTTAGTAGCTGCTTTTATCCAAATTTCCATCAGGGTTTGGTACATACACTGTAGGTACCATGTGGAATGTGTATTTGCGAAATCTTTAAGATTGTACAAACTGGTAAAACTAGACCAATAAACATTGTAACAATTTTGTAACTGTAATTGGTAAAATTCTACGGAATAAAATAGGACATTGCTTGGGTAAAGTTCTCAGACACTTTGTATTAAATCAAGGAAAAAATATATTTATTTGAGAAATCTTGCTTTTTCTAAGGGTAAGAAAAGAAATCTTTTTTATAATTACGTATTCTTATCTTATGAAAGGTTGAAGAATCTTCAGATCTGTTTATGTTGTAAAGAGTTTAAGAGTGTCTTTCTTGACCTTTCAAAAATATACTCCTGTGCATCCAGAAGAAAATAATTTTATTCACATGAAATGGTAGAGGGAATGCTGTCCACACAATCCATATGGGGATGAGATTTTTATATCCCCAAGGGAACAGCAGAACTAGCAAGACTCACTTTAAAGGGACGTTTCTGGTTTTCCTGAATGTCCAGGAATTGCAGATGGTTCTTGGGAGTAAATCCTTCTGTGAGCCCTTGGGCACAGATCAGCTCCATTTCCTTATTTTGGTACTGAGCAAATCCTTTCTGAGCTGTCCTTACCTAGTGCTTCATTTCTTACTAAATGAAAAATATAACAGCAGCTTTCTTTAGTAGTGGTAAAACCACAGCATTTAACGTCTAGTTGGAGACTCAGGCTGGATCAGATAAATCACTCTGTTGGTGTAGTCCAGTACAAAATTATATTTAGGAAACTTTAGGAAAGAGAGTCACTCTTGGCATAAGATCTTAGAATTACTTAATTTGCTTTTTCTCTTCTAAACATTTTCTAGGTAGGGAAGAAGAGAGAAAGGGAAGCCACAGAATTATCTGAGCCTGTTGTGTGTGTTTTAGTGTTCTTCTGCACTGTCCATTTTGGCAATATGTGTAATACAGATGCTGTTCAACTGCACTGGGACTGCTTTTCCTATTGTAAAATTCATTTCACTCATTTAACTTGTCTTCTTAGAAAATGGAGTTTGGAAGGCACATAGATATCTAGAGATAATAATGCCATCAGTAGATTTTACTTCTCTTACTAAGGAGAGACTTCTAATGAGAAATTTCTTCTTTGCTTAATTATACAAGCTGCTGTTTTAACTGCATGTCTCTGCAATTCAATCAGTATACAAGCTAAAAAATACCATCCAAGCTTTTGAGTATGCCTTTAGAAAGCCAGTTATAATAGATTTTCAAAGAACTGATCCAGAAGTTAAAAGCAAGAATTTCACAGGGTGTAGCTAGATGTAGCTTTTTTTTCCTAAAGAGATTGTAACTGAACAAAATGAAACTCGGTGGAGCTTTTAGTTTGCTTTTTATAGTGCATGCTGTAGTTGCTGAAAGCTATATTCTTATGCCCTTTTGTTAATCTTATTGAACAGAAAATGGTATTAGGTCTTTATTTGTAACCTTCAACTTGGTGGCAATTATGCAACTGTAGTCTGAAGTTGGAGGGTCAAATTTAAGATCAGACTCACAGGTCTTTCCTATCCAGAACAGTCAGTGAATAACAGCTTTTTAAAATCAACTATGATTATTTCGAACAAAAACATTTTAAGGAGAGGAGACTTTTAAGACAATAAAATACTCCAGATACTTTATCAATAGGCAGGTGAGAATGCTAACAGATTATCTAACCAGTGACTCTGTAACTGGCCTAAAAAATATAAATTCTTCTCTGGCCTTTGTTGCCAACTTGATATCTGTTAAAGTGTACCTGCTAACTGTCTGATGGCACGCTGCTCTGCTCTGATGACTTCAAGTTGTACGCAGAATAAAAGTAATTTATAGTTCATAGTTTTGTAATAAGTATTGCTACTTCTAACTCCTAACACTGGGAAATCTATTGAGTATATTTTCTGGAAACTTAACAATAGGTAGCTGAAGTGTCGGAATTTGGTCAGTCTTCCAAAGACATACTTGGATGCTTCTTATCTGAGAAATGATTGCACTGATTTCTTGTTTGCTCTTCCCTAATCCTTTGAAATAAGTTAAATATGTGCATAAATCTTATATACCTTACTTTGCTTGAGTTTTCACTTTCATTTTGTCTAAAGCTGTTGTATTTTAGTTTTTATTGCCTTCTAAATACCACGAAGCTCATCTTTTTCCCCATGAGAAACTCTAAATCCACTTCTTACTTTCTAGTCAGATTGCCTGGGCTTTATATATTGGTTTGAGTAGCATATAAATGATTGTGACTGTTAATTATTTTTTGGCTAGGTAAGGACTGAGGACAGAAAGAGTGACATTAACAGATTTACAATGGCTTTTAACCAATAGATAATAATTAAACAGTCATGAAATATTAAAAAATAAGCATAATTTATTAGACTTCATGAGCTAATAGGAAAAGCCTGGCTAATCTGTCAAGAATGTAAAAAGCCCTGTATCTTCTTTTTAAAATAAACAGTAAAATATAAGATGATATAGAAAAATAGTGCCCTTCTATATAGCTTTATAGAGGAGAATAGCTTATCCTTCATAATTTGACGTGTTAAAAATGTAGAATGATTGCTACTTTGTATTTAGTTTTAAAGGTTCTTTAAAAATTATTAGTGCAAATTATACTTGGAATTTTTAAGTTAAGAACAACAATATTTAGAAGCGCTATACCAAATTCTTTGTATTATTTGAAACAGCAAGCAAGCTTTTTGCTTTAAGTCAAGTTTGCACAAAAAAAAAAGTCCCTATATGTGGTCTTCTCAAAAGCTCTTCATGCTTTTTTCTTTATTTTATTTTGAATTTGCGTTCAACTAGGCAACACTACAGGATCTGGAGCAAAGACGTCCCCAGCTGGATGAACTAATAACTGCAGCACAAAATCTAAAAAACAAGACGAGCAATCAAGAGGCCCGGACAATAATTACTGACCGCAGTAAGTAGTGATTCTGTTACCATATGGCATTTCAGCAAACATGGAAAATTTTGTCCTATCAGATAAGCATAGCATTGTTCAGCTACTTTATGTTTTTGCCAGGAGCAGGAGAGTTCCAACAGGTGACAGTTCTCACACAACTTTTCTAAACTGCGTCTAGAAGAAAGGTCAGTGAAAGTCAGTGATCCCTTATTTCAGATTTTTCATTGCAACTTCATAGTGGAAGGACGTTGTGCAAAATGTAAAATGTGAGCACTGAAAATAAAGAACTACATTTATTCTTACACAAGGAGAGAAAAGAAAGAATTCACAGAGTATAGCCACAGGCTTGTAAGAAGCTTTCAATTCCATCCCCCGTAGTACAGCTGCAGGCTCTTCTTTCATCTCCCCTCAGCTGACGCACAAGTCTGATGATGCTCTGCATTACTCTGTATTATTTCTTCAGTTCTGTTTTCCCTTTCCAGATTTAACCAACTAGCTGTGCCTAAGGTGGAAAAATTAGTAGATTAAGTTTTAGAAAAAGCCTATAGAAGACATAGTGTTGTCACCCTTGAAAGCTTGCATGTCCTATAGCCCTCACTATAGGATGAAATGCACTCTCAAGGTCATTTTATAGAAGCAGCCTTTGTGATGGACTGCTGTATATCTTCAGTTATTATCTCAAGTTCTCAGGACTAGAAATTAAGAAAAAATTGATTTTTTATGGTCCTCAAGGTCTGCTATGGAGCTTAGAGAAGGTCCAGGCCAAGTGCTTTGCGTGTGGACAGAGACAATTCATTTTAGGTAGATGCAAACTGTTCTGTACATCCTGGCCTGGAGACTGGGGCTTGCTCCCTGAAACTGATGACTGTGAGGGTACAAATGTAGGCTAAATTTTTCTATCCCCATAATTATAAGCCTAATATAACTATATACTTATAATCTCTTTATTTTTATTCCATCAGGTATGTACATTCCATACTATGTTCAAATCAAAATGCATCTTTGGACCACATTGTTGGTAGTCACACATATAAATGCTATTTAGAGTATATTCTATGTGCAATAAAATTTGTAAACTGCTATTGAAATATGCTACATAGAAAAGGAGAAGTTTATGTTTTAATTAAAATTTGAGAAGAAAGGGATAGTGCTTGTATATTAATGACAACCTGCTTCTGTTGGATAATGCAAATCAATTTTAGAATCACCTACTCTTTTGAATTGTCATGAATTGTGTACATATACTTTAACTTTACAGTGCTTATTCAAAACCAACACATGTAGTACTCCCATCAGTATTTTGTACTATGTTTTAATTTTTAGTTGTGATACAAGTCTTCTGAAGTTAGGAATTGTAGACTTCAAAAAAATGCAGGCATAATTCCTATATATCCTCATGTGAATTGTATGCATGACTGAATTTTGTTCTGTTTGAAAACTGCACTTCACTTTAAGTGAACTTGCCGATTAAGAGAGATTAAATGCTTCTTTCTCATACAGCAAAGGAGAGCAGCTATCAGACTGTAAATCATGAAGGAGTATATTGTAGCTCAACTATATTACAGATTGTGTCTGTGGCTGGTAGTCTGGTAAATACATTTTACATGATGATTTCTTAGTTTTTATCTATAAAAATTCCAAAATTATCCATTAGTTTTGAACTTTAAGTACCAAAAATTAGTTTTACTGTGATTTAGGAATTAATTTTCAATTATTTTCAAATTGTCAATATCCTTGTCTACAAAAGTGCAACTTATGATGCAGTAGACACAGGTCATGTCCCTTTATATACTTTCAATTACACCTTGAAATATGATCAGAGCCAGTATTCTGAGGCAGCAGCCTAGATCCATGAAGGTTTTTCATGTTTAGTTAGTTTATCTCTGGGCAATTCTAGTAGTACTAAACACTAATTAGGGGGTATTTATTGCTTTTGGATATTGAGGAGATCATGATATTTCTGGAGGACACAAAAATGCTAGGACTTTAAAATGTGACACACAAGATATTTCTGAATATTTTCCACATATGACCTACTCTCATCTAAAGTACTTCAAAAGAACAATGGTAATTTTTATATTTTTAATGTCTTGATTTTTTTCTCCTTGTGTGTCATATGAAGAAGATGGAGATTGCTCTGTTTGGGTTCAATTAGACCCGCTGAATACCTGTATAGACAGGATCCACTTGTTCTGGCTGCAGCTAGAACCTCTGTAGCTGACCTTTCCCACCCCTTCACAATGCTATCCTGTCCTGAAATAGGGAGCCTCCTTATTCCCAGCCCAGCTGGGTGGCTCTAGCTGTGTGATCTTACCTACAGTACTCCTGTCCTGTACAGTGCTCTCACCTAGTGCAGGTGTTCTGCCTTGTCCTCCAGCACATTCTGAGTTCAGCCTACTGCACCCAGTGTGTTGTCCCCAAGTCCATTCCTGGGAATCTTGTTCACAGCCAGAACTGAACCCTGTATTGGAGAATCTACTCCACTTGCTAAGGTTTGTGTATCCCTGGAAGCCATAGGGAGTGTCCACTCCCTTATACCTGTAACTTGCACCAAGGTCCTGCTGGAAGTCCTCCCTTACTACCTCATCCACAGACTTTTTTTTATTTCCTGAGTTTTTCTACCTCCTCATAAATACAAATAGGTTACCTTGATTATGTTTTAGCAGTTATGAGTACACATTTAATCTATTCTGTTTCATGACCTGAGCATTGACACTGGTGCTTCCCTGCAGCAGCTGTGTACCACCCTCACCAGCAGCCTTCTGTAATATCACTCTGCCAGGGGCCAAAAGTATCAGATCCCATCAGGAAGGAAAGAGGGTGATGGGCTGCAATGCCCTGGTCTTCATGTAGGAGCTGATAGACTTGACTTTATCCAGTGCACAGCCTGGGCTGGAGCACAGCATCCCACACTTTGGGAAACAAAAATATGAGATGAGCTAATTTGTATGAATAGGTTGTTCAATCGCCTGGCCAATATCACTGAAGAGATATATTATAAATTCTAAATGAGAGTCAGGTAATCTACAAGAGTAGAGTTAGCTGCATCCTTCATCACAGGATGGGTCAGTGTGTCATCAACTGGAATTAAACCCTGAAAGTTCTGGCTTCTGTGCTAACATTGCTAACTCTTAAGTCACTCTTCTTGAGGAAATATGTATGTTATGTTTATTGAAGTTCAACTTTGAAATATATTTAGAAACCTTATTTCCTTTTTAAAGTATTTATTAAAAAAACCAACAAGGTAAACATGTTATACAAAATTAAAAAAAAAAATCAAAATATATTTGTTAAAAAAAAGTCTATGATGAATTGCAAAAGAAGTTATAATCATGAGATTATTTTCAACAGAGTTGTCATAGTATTGCATAGATTCAGTCTTTCTTTTGAAGTAAAAACAGTAGTTAAAGATAAGCTCATACAATTGAATTAATTCCTATGAACTTTTTTCCTCCACCCTTCATTATCTGCATGAAACTGCTGGATCTATTCTACATGCAAAGACCTTGGCTCTCTGTAAAGTAAAGCTTGTGTTATGTTTACATAATGTCATATATCAATCTCTTTGTATTGTATTCAAATCATAATTTTTTTGCAACTTACTTAAGAATATGTAAGAATAATTACATTCAGTCTTGAGGAAGAGTTGTGGGAAGAAGCAACATACCTCTCTGCTCTTTTAATGCAGAAGCATTCTGTTCTAATAGAACCATATGCTGTACAGTAACATTTTTTCTCTCTACAATGCATCACAGCTCCAAAACACTTTGCTTTACTGCTGTTGAAAATGTTGCTTCTTTAAAATGAATGGGTTTATAAGTAATATTGAATTTTAAAAAGTAATTAAACTTTGAAAATTCCTTTTTTTTTCCATCAATCCTTATGTGTGAATACACAAAGTCAGTAAGATGTCAATATAGAAATACTGGAAGATAATAAATTTACAATAAATGTACAGTCTTACAATCAGAAATACAAAAGCATTTACAAAGACTGTGTTAGATCTTGCTAGATCCTGGAAATATAAGAAACTTTAAATAGCAGGTCTTCCTGCTGCTGTGTTCACACACGCACAAGAGGTAACCATGCATAAACCTTCTGTGGTTTTATTTTGCTAGTAATTTACATCCCAATTTTGTAATGTGTTTTCTGGCTGTGTAAGTGATCAAGGAGGTATGGAAATTCCTATTTATAAAACAGTATGAAGAAATAATCTCTTAGCAGCAAAGTAATCTCCCTTTCAAGATTAAAAACCAAAGTAAAACATATTTCTTTAGCAATTTTGTGAAATTTATTGTACTCTCAAAATATCACTTGAGAGGTTAATTAATTCTTATTACATTAAATTCATAAATAATAGCAATAAATACAAGCATTTCAGCGAAGACTATTTTAATAAAGAAATATACTTTGGGACAAAATTATTCCTTTTGAATAATTCAAAGTTCACAAGTATATGAATAATTTATAGACAATGTCTTTAGAAAAGATATTTTATTTTTGTGGTTTGTTGTTTGTTTATTTGTGGGTTTTTTTGCTGATTGGTTTTGGTATTTTTGAAGAAAACCTATATGCTATAATTGATTGTTAGCAGAGCTGCATTTGAACTAAACTGGAAAGAGTCTGAATGTCTCTTTATGTGTCACAACATAAAATGCCTTTATTTAGTAGTTTGCTGTATTTGACAGTTTTACGGAAAAATTATCAACTTGTCATCACTTTCACAACAGAATATATAGAAATTCCACAGTGAATTGCAGCTGCACTGTTTTTCTCGACATCTTAATAAAATAGCCATTTCCACTGTACTGCCATCCATGTGGTTTTCTCTTAGAGCTATTGAATACAAATGATGAGTTTACACTTGAAAAAACAAATTTATAAATCTGGGATTTGCCATCTAGTTGTAAACCCCCTAGCTGCCAAGACCAAAAAAGAAAAGTGTAAGAGAAAACTGTATTTGTATACAGTTTTCCAGTTATCTTGTTGATATTTTTAAGCTGAATAACTGAATAAACCCAGTTGTCTATTCTCTGAATTCCACATATTGGAAGAACATTTCAAGAATTTGAATTTCCTATGTCATATACATGCAGTTTATTAATCATCCTGATGTACCAGTTTACAGCTGACAACTTGTTTTTCCCATGAGAACTTTACAGCATAGAAACAAAACAAGGGATAAACATTAGTTTTTAAACAAAATGTCAACAACAAGATAAAACTAGAGCTCTGAAAGGGCTGGAATGATTCTGAGAAGCATATAGAGTTTGAAACCTGTCCCTTGGTGTATATTTGCTGCTGTAGGACCTGTAAGAAAGTCATGGGACATCTTAAGAGGGAGTATGAAGTTATTTTGGAATACTGGGGAGAGTTGCCTTTTAAGAATGGGTGTTAACATGACCCAGAAACATCTGAATGATTGGGGAATTGCAGTTTTATGTAACTTCTCAGGCTATATATACTAGAATGTGGCTCAGTGGACAGAGGGCAAGATCTCAGCTGCCTGCTTCAGGTGTTGCAGTCCTCCTAAAAAGGCTTTGAGACTAAGGGTGGCTATTCTTCACTTCTGGTTATATTCTTCAGCAGGAATGGCACAAATTTTTTAGTAGCCCCAGAGGTCTTAAGTGTATTAGGTGATGTCATTGCTGGTGGATTTCTTGGATCTCATATCTCAATCCTGAAAAGAAAGATAATTACAAAACTTCATGTTGGTGGTAATTCATGTGGAACTGGTTAGTTCTAGGCCAGATATTTCTAAGTAGGTAAGAACACAGATAAGAGCAGAATAGATAAGTTTTATGCTGCTAAAAATCAGTCTGTGTTGGGAGACAGGCATGCTGGATTGCTGTGATGTATAGAGGCACTTAATTATGTCCAAAATATGACTTAACAACAGTTTGTCTTCTGTCCTACAAAAGCAGAATGGTTGATCAACTCTCTCTTGAGAAAATTATGATCACAAAGTGAGTTCTCACCCAACTGTGAATTCTTAAACAGTAAAGGCAAAGTCCAGTGAAGAATGCAAGGCTGTGTGACAGGAGAAGACCTTTCAGTAAAAGTGATATTAAATACTTTTCTTAAAAGCCTTTAAATAATTTCAGCTAGGCCCAGAAAGGTGAAAACAAACAAACAAAAGCCATGAACAAACCACCCAGAATAAGGACAGTATGATTTGGTAGGGAGATGTTTCACATTAACAGGTTACATTTTGTTGTATAATGTAGCTACGGGTACTTAAAGTTAACTGGTTGAAAGACTCAGGATGTACCCCCGCCTGACAGAAGAACATACTTTCCTCTTTAGCCTCAGGAATTATTTGGTACAGCATTGGGGGGGAGCTGCTGTTTGAGTCTGTTTTGTATCTTATTGTTAACCTGTTAGTCACCACTTAGGGATGGAGTTAGTAGAGGTGGTTAGTCAGAGTAGAGACAGAAAAGTTCTTGTAATTTATAGTGTCAAGACAATTTAAGTCTATTTAATATTCTGCAATTCACTCTGTTGTTCTTCAAATGTTTGGAGACTGAGTTGATAGAATTTATTTTAGTAAAAGAGACAAAACATATAAATCTTCAGCCCTCCACCCACAACCTTCAACCTACCCAGCCACCAATTAAGGGAAACTGTGGTCCAGAACCATGAGCAGACATGAAATGACAAAGTCTTGTTGGCAGGCAAATCCTTTTCCCAGGTACTACAGTCTGTTCCCCTACTATGATAAGTGCTGTTCACTGTTGTCAGGGTCATCCTTTCCCTCTTGTATGCTCCAGAGGAGTCATATTTTAACAGACTGGTTTTATACAACTACCTGCCTTTGTTCCTAGAGTCTTTGTGAAAAATCTCCATTCATATAGCTATTTAATGGAGCTTTCTCTTTTTTTAGTTTAGCAAGAGTAGCACCTCTAGCTTTAGAAAGAAACAAATTTACTTGCGAAAATGTTAAAAGCAAAATGTGAAGGGAAGATAAGAAACTGCCACACAGGATGAGATGGCAGATCCTACTCATATAGGTCTCTGAAACTGTTAGTGCCATGTACTTCTGAAAAATGTTGAAGGGTTCTATAGTATGCAAATCTGAAATAAAATGAGATTGCTTCTCAGGATACAAAGTCTTTCAGATCTTAATTAGAGAAGTTAAAATATTTTTTTGAAACATTTAATTGACCAAAACTGCCAAGAGTATGTAGTTCTTCAGGAAAGCAATCACTGAGTTATTTTAGCGATTTCAACATATTTAACAGTATCTAATGTGAGGCTTTCTATTTACAGTGTTACAGTAAAAAATCTGGTTTTGATTACATTGCATTTCAAAATTGAATTAATTCTCATTTTTGCAAATGTTAATTAACATTTATATAAAACACTTTAAAAACTGAAAATAATAAATGCTAAAGAGGTTTTATTGCATCTTGTCAGAAGAAGTAGTAGAATGTTCCATTGACTTTTGTACTGGCCAGATAATCAGAAATGAATGTTTTCTCTCTTTGATGCTGGAAAGACTCAGTCAATTTGCAACGTTAAAAGCAGTAATGTAAATAATTGCCATCAGCAGTGAAGATGCTGTGCTCTGGTAGCTCCCCATACATGGTGACTTTTGTGAGTGAAGTCACATGTGGAAGGTGATGAAAGTCCTTCATCCTTGAAAGCAAAGTCAGAGAACAAGTATTCCTGCTTTCATGTGGCTGAAACAGGACCTGCCACCCAAGTGCAAATATAAACATGTGAACTAGGGAATAATTTAGTTGTGTCTGTAATTTTAATCAGTAAAAAAACAGGCAAGCTAAAGATAAAAAAAATATTCCAGGATAACCTAAGAATCCTTCATACACACGGTGAAAAATCAAGACCTTATTGGTAAGGTGGACTAACACAACAAAGTAGGAATTGTCAATTCTTTTCTTGCAATATATGATTATATCCAAGCAACACATGCCATTTATAATTTTTTTCTTCACAGAGGAAGCTCCCTGCCAAACACTAAGCACTGACTTACTCTTAAGCCTCAGATCAGTTGTATGATAGTATATGGATGTTTGTTTGTTTTTGGCTTTAGATATCAATGAAAATACAGTAAGAGCAAACTTCTTGCATCACTAGAAGTTAGAACGACCTCAATTTAAATTCCAGGTCTGCTACAGACTTTCTTTATAATTCCAGAAAAGTCTTTTAATTTCATGTGTTCAGGTCTTAATCTAGTTAAGGTGGACTAATATCTCTTATCCCAGCCTTTCTCTGCTGTATCTCTTCAAAACACTAGATTTTTCCACCTGTTTTGTTTGAATCTAACAAACCTAAGTGTTTGCTGTTTTGGTCCCTGTTTTAAGGCAGTACTGTGTTAGAAATAGTAGCTTGCATAGAACACTTTAAATTTAACTAGAAGCAGACATGTAAACAGTAAAAATATCCATTTTATTTTTGTCTTATTCATGATGATACAAACAGAAGAGCTATGCTTGTGTAACAGCACATTAGTCAAAATGAAAATAAATGGAAATAAAAAGGAATTGTTCAGAAATAAAATTTTGAGAATGTGATCAAATTATTTATTCACTGACAGATGGATGGGCAATATTTAATGTCCACAGTTATTTTAAATACTGTGTCAGAACAGTATATATTCATTTATACCAGACTATAATTTTCTGTAGTAATTAGAGGGCAAACAGGAAACAGAGGTCCTGCTCAGCAGAGATTACAAGCTAAATTTAGATGCCATATAATCAGCCATATCAGTAAAATGCAGGTTTTGGTGTACACTGTGTTCCATCTCTTTTCCTAAAATGGATGCAATACACAAAGAACATATACTGGAACATGCAGTTGTTCTCAGACAATCTAGTTAAGCATCCTGGAGTATGTTTGGCCTAAGGATTTTACTTTGGCCATCTTCGATATAAATTTATCATAATTTTAGTTTTGTTTGAGTCAGGAATAAACTGAAAACAAAACCAGTGTTTTACACAGCCCCAAAGCTCCTTTGAAAGTCCAACCTGAGTAAATACTAGCTTAGTCTGTGTGAGAGAGGTCCTAAGACTTTGGTGAGTGATTGCAGCAGCTGGTGATTTGATTCTGTTATGTATACAAACCATCACTATGGTTACTTCTGAAATACTGTAGATAATTCAAAGAATTTAGGTTTATTACTGGCTTCAGGACCAAATGGTGACTCTGAGGCTTTTCAGCCTGTGTTTGGTGGATAACAGTGTTTCAGCCATACCAAAAAAGGGGGAAAGAAAAAAAAAAAAAAAAAACAGTTCTGGAGACTAGCTGCTTCTATTTCATCTTTCTTATCAGCAAGTCTATTCCATAACAGGTGAGAGAATGACTCGACAGAGGACAATCCCTGGTTGAGTAACAGCAAAGGAGGGTGGATAATGAGTACTCTGATATGTGGTGAGAAAGTGGTGGCATTTGGGCCTGGTGAAACTTAGAGCTTAAAAGAGAATATTTAGGAAAAAAAATCTATTTTGTTATATTTTAATTGGACGGGAACTTGTGTACAGTCGAGCGAACGCCTATGCTATGGAAATTTTTCTGGAAGTGTCAGACTGTGTTTGTGTCTGCTTCATCATCTTAAGTTTAGAAATAACTGCTGTATTTCAGAGTAAGGGATGTAATAATTTTGCAGAATATTCATTACAGTCTCTCTGCATTCCTGTACTTTTGACACTTGGCTTTCTTCACTGCAGCATAATATTAGGATGGCAAAAGTAATGGTTTCATCTGTTTGTTGGATGGTTTTCTTTGCTCCTTTTTTAGTTTCCCAAAAGTATAGTAAAATGCAGAATAAAAAAAAAGAATATTTCTGTTGGGAAGGACCTACAGTGACCATCTAGTCCTTCTGCTTGACCACTTCAGAGCTGATCAAATGTTAAAGGACTTTTTAGGGGTATTTTCCAAACGCCTCTTAAATGCTCACAGACAAGGGGCATTCGCCCCCTCTTCAGGAAGCCTCTCTCACTATCTAGCCTCCCTCTCAGTAAAGAAATGCTCTCTAATGTCCAATCCAAACCTGTATTAGGTTCAAAATTTGCTGAGTTTAAGCCATATCAGAATAGTGACTTTGAAGTGTTTGTCTAAAGTGGATTAAGTTCAGCCCACAAAGTCTCTCACCAATGTTTTGATCTCTGTTGGAGTACCATAGAGAACATGAACAAAGAAGTGCTGATGTCTGATTAAAAGAAAACAAAACACCCCAGAACAAACACAACACCTCAGATAACAAAAAACAAGTAGTAAAAGGCAAGTTCTCATGTCTTTCCTTTTCTCAAGATTGGTGTAATTGATACTTTTTTTTTTCTTTTATTAGCTAAAATATTGCACTATGATGGATATGATACATTGTTGATTGTGGGGTTTTTTTACTACTGTTTATGTATCTATTTAGTTATTAAGGAACAAATAGTGTAGTGTCATACCAGGCTCCATAGATTAAAACCCAGTTTATGTGACCTTAAGAACTAGTCCTTTAAATTCAGAATAGAAAACCAGAAAATGTTACCTGTTTTTTTTCTGGCACACTCCTATACTTGCAGAACTGTGCTCCTTTTAGATCCAAATACCAGCATTTTTATGATGGGACCCACATTTTCTAATCAACAATTAATTTAAAAAATTGGAGCATTGTAATTGACAGAGAATGCTCAAAATGGTTGAATGTTATGGAATGTTCAGAAGAAATATCTCTTTCTAAGTAAGTGTATGTTACTTCCTTAGTTGACTCTGTTGGACACTTTGAAGTGCATTAACCATTTTAAGTGTGAAATTTAACTACTTCTCTGCTTTATACTTCAACAAAGTTGAAATTAAGAATTTCAAGTGTTAGGAAGCTGAGATTGTTTTTCTTTGCATAAAAAAAAAGAAAAAAGTATGGATAAGAAAAGTATGGATTAACCAGTATCTGACAGCACCTTTTGGAGTACTTAAAAACTTGGTGCAAGTATGGGAAGGAAGAGAGAATGGGACAGTTCCAAGAACTGTGGAAATGTCAATCTGAAGAAAAAGCAGGGGCCCCAAGCAATCTTTGGAAATAGTTCAAAATTGGTGCAAATTATCTAAAAGACTGATTGTAAATCCAAAGAAGAAAAAAAGGTAGATTTTTTAAATTCCCAACTTTTAATATCTGATGCTTTTCTTCTCTCAAGAAGATTATCGTAAGAGAATTATTTTACCCAAATCACCAGGACAATTCATAATCTATTGTGTAAACTTGACTTTCTTTTGAGTCTATAAGCTTCTGTTTGTGCTGGAATTTATAGTCAGCTGTCCCTGAAAATATATGATGGGTGAAGCTGTATATCTGGTATTTCACTGCCCTATTAAGTGCTGCATCCAGCTGTGAGGTCACTAGCACAAGACAGACATGGACTTGTTAAAGCAGGTGCAGAGGAGGCCATGAGGGCTGGAGCACCTCTCTAGGAAAACAGTCTGGGAGCTGGGATTGGTCATCCTGGAGAAGAGGAGGCTCCTGGAACACCTCACTGCCACCTTTCTGTTCTGGAGATGGACTTTATGTAGGGGCAGTAGTGATAGAACACTCAAAAAGGCTTTAAACTGAAAGAGGACAGGTTTAGAAGAAGTTCTATTATATTAAGAAGAAGTTCTTTACTGTGAGGGTGGTGGGGCACTGGAAGAGGTTGCCCAGAAATTACAGATGACCCATTCCTGGTAGTGTTCAAGGCCAGACTGTGTGGAGCTTTGAGCAAACTGGAAGATTCCCTGCCCATAGCCCAGGGGTTGGAACTAGGTGGTCTTTAAAGGTCTCCTCCAGCTCAAGCCATTCTGAGTCTGTGATTAAGAAACTGGTAATTTGTAAATAAAATAAATTTTTTACAGTTTTCAGTTTCTCTTGTGAAATGAAAAATTGTTAACTCAGTTCAGATGTACTGTTAACTCAGTACAAAATACCTGAAATTTGTGCTTGAAGCTGAATATAGAAATATTTTCAAAGAAGGACTATTATTTCTTTTCTTTCAAATAAGTTCTTGCTCATTTTAAAGTTTTCTTTACTTTCAAAGGAAATATAAAAGTCAAAGCTGGTGTGTTTTTGATTTGGCACACTGGTTTTTTTTTTCCTCCTGATGTATGCATGGCTTTTTTGGGATACTGAGCTAAGCTCAGTACCTTTGCCAGCACCCAATTTTCTGTCACTGTTGTGTAGTAGTGGAGCTCTGGAGTTGTCTCCCAGCTGACCCTGGTGAGAGTTGTGTGCTGTGGAGGTGGAGTGATTTGGTAGTGTCAGAAGAGGCAGAGGAGAAGATCCACGATAGTCTGTGCTTGTTTGGGTTTTTTTTTTTTTTTTTTTGGTTTTTTTTTTTTTTTTTTTTGTGGAAGAAAATAGAAATATAAACAGTCTGCAAAACTTTGCTTCAGTAACTTGGAGCCTGATAGCTGAATTATTAAGTCAATTTTAGTTTGCTAGTTATTTTTGTTCTCTTAACATCTCCCAAAGTCTTGCTCCTACACTTAGAGCTGGATCTATTAAATCAAAGCCAAAGCAAATCAGAGTACAGAATAACAAATGCAGATATATTTGGAAAGCAAGTCTCAGCCCAAACTCAGTAGGAGGTAGTAGGCTGATGACATTAGGAATATGCAGTGTAAATATGAATGTATGATAGCAACACAAAGTTATGTGGTACTAAGAATTCACAATTTCACTGCCTATATGCCTCATTAGGTAGGTAATGAATTTCACACATTTCAGGACTTAAACTACCCAACCTACCATTCTGTTTTTGCATCAGTAAGTCTATGAAAGCACTAGTATATGAAAGCTGATGTACTTTAATAATGCTAATAGCATTCTTGATTATGTTCAGAGAAAGTAAAATACAATATCACTAATTTAATATCCCATTTTTAAATACAGGCACAGACATTTCTTCTGAAATAAATATTTTGTAGACAGGTTGATTATTACAAAAGCAATTATCCATGAACACAAATTAGATACATAACCATAAATTATTTTCCTTTTAATATCTTGAGTAATCAATATCCTAGAAAAAAACCCAAACAAACAGACATTTGGGCAAAGACAAATACTAAAGTACCTAGTTGCCTCTAATTATACCTTGCAATGAAAAAAAATACAGAAAGTAATTATTTTTTTCCTATTCAGTTTTTTGAAAACTTTTCTATACCTTTTAAACAGAAACAATTGGATTACCTACATATTCACTCATCTAGTTAATCAGATTAGTGTTAATCCTTTGGCTTTAGTTTGGGTACTTCCCATTAGTCTAAATATCATTTCTAAATCTAATGTAAGTCTTCATAATTATATTATGAATATTTAAGAAAGCTAAATCCAATAATGCAGTACATATTTTCTACATGCAACAAAGAAAAAGAGAATAAATCAAACATTTTGAAAGATGATTAAATCATTCCAGCAAGGAAACTCTCTGATTTTTTTCAGTTAGTACAATGTTACAGTGAAGTAATATTTTTATATCATCCAAAGGTGAGAGTTTCTGTAGAAAAAGATAATTTAGTTAACTTCTAAGGGCATGTCTATATGCATCCTGCTTCTGAGGTCGTGTAAGAATCACTGCTGACTCTGCCAGAGTAGTGGGATTCTGGTTTTGTCTATCCATTTCTCCATTAATGTCCTGCTCTTAAGGATCTGGTAGCAACAGAGATTATGATCCAAAGATCATTCTCTAATCTGTCTATCTCCCTTGTCAATAGTTTGTGCATATGCAAATACATATGTTTGGTTTGGTAAGTTTCTAGCAAAACTACACTTATATTTGTTATCTATTTAATACTAAATTCTAAAGAATCCTACATCTCTTTAGGTTAAGTGTTTATTTCGCACATCAGAATTTTACAGATTGTATGACATTTTAAAATGCAAAGCAAATGGTCTTCCACATTGTGCATATCATGATCTGTTCCTTTTGATATTTAGCAAAAAAATTATCATGAAAACTTCATTTGAGAGGTGATAAATGTTATATACATGAATACTTCTGTAAAAAGTTGAGAAACTGGTGAATGCTTTCTGAGGGACCTGTTTTCCAAATAATAAACTCTTGCATGCCCTTCTCAGTGCTCAGTCATGGAAGTTACTTTTTGCTTGGTGTAAGAAACTAATTTCTTTAGATGTGCTACCAGCTTAGTCTGGACTCTAACTCCCACTCTCTATAGCAAGGTATAAAGCATGCTTAACAGGGTTGAAGAATTATTCACTTGGTGCTTAGCAGAAAACCACTTGACAGTTTTCAGTTCAGTCTGTTTGATCTGACACTTCCAAAGGAACAGAGTGACCTTCATTAGTTTGAACATGTGGAAGTGTTTTTAGATAAAAGAAAATAAGCTCTGCCCTAGTGAAACAAAACAAAATTAAATCAGACTTGCAATAGTTGGAAATAATTACCCCCCAAAAGTATCAAACTACAAAATAAGATTATGACTCTGTGTATTTAAAAAAATCCCAAACACAACTAAATCTGTTGAAATCTCTCATTGCCTGTCCTTCTTAAGCTCTGAGAGGGCAGGGAAAGCAATGTTCTTCCCCTCTGGATTTTCATGCCCTGGTGTCAGGTGCATTTTCATTGTTCCTCATGACCCCCAAAAGACATCTAAAGGTTCTGATTGCTTTTTCTTCCTGGTTTCCTTTGCAATACATTTTATTTGTTCATAGAAAGTATCATATTGCACAATAGTATAGACTGCAGGTTGTTCCTTCTTCCCAGGTATTATTTGTTCACTTGTTTAAATGCAGCGTAGTTTGAATATATACTTTCTGGTTTGCCTAATTTTCTGTAAGAATAGGCTTTTTAAAAAATCTGTCATTATGTGTTATGATACTTTATGGTACGAACTAATATTTCTATAAATACCTTAATATATTAATGCTGCATAAAAGCTACATCTGACATCTTACTGGCAAAAATGGCAAACTTTACATTAGGATTGATATTCTATGTTGCCACCCCACTATTTGGGGTTTATTGGATAAATCCTTTCATCACTTTATTGACCACTGATGCATAAAATATCCTAGATGACACATTATTAGCATTTTTCCATATGTGCATTAAAATTTTGCCATAAGTTTCTAAGGTCATTGTTTAAGAAGTATGACTTTTATAAACCATTGGAAAAGGTCAAGAGAAATGCTTCTCTCCAAGGAAAGCTGAAGGACAGCTGAAGCAAAAATCACCACCTGAGCAGGCTGGCTCCAGCTGTTCTCTGCTGGGTTCTGTGTCCTGTCCAGATCCATAAAGATACAGGCAGCAACTTAGGGGATAACTGTTCCTCTAACTCCTTAAGTACTTCAGCAATTAAAATGAAATGTTTTAAACTTATCCTGACTTGACTCTGCATCTACCATCCAAATGCTCTCCCTAGGCCAGTCTCTCACAGACTCAGATTGTTCTTAAGAACAGAGACAGCATCTTTTTGTCAAGGGATGTTGTATGATACGCTTTATCAAAGTGATTCCTCTTTGAAAAATAAGACTCAAGGCAGACACCTCCTGTTCTGGAAGGCAGGAGAAGAGAAAGTAGAGCACTCACAGCAAGAAATAATTGACAAATGGAGAACTTTAAATAAATCTTTTTCTGGTTTAAAAAAAAAATAAATGTTTCACTTGTTTTCTTAGAACAATACAAGGAATACAAAGCAAGGAAACCACAAGATAAAACACAGTTTAAGTGATATTTTAGCTGTGATTCCACTTATGTTATTTACAGAAAACTGAGCCGAAATTGAAAAAAAAATCAGAAAGTCATACATTTAGTGCATGGTTGCTGTTCTCTCAGAATGGTCTTGTAACCATATGAAAACATCTCTTTTTTTCCTCACAATTTGTTTATCCCTGTTATGTGGAAGATTATGCTGATTAGTGGAAGAAAGAGAAAGCTATTAAAAATGTGCAGTAACTTAGAATATTTCTGTTTAGATCCATATATTCTAGTTTCTCCATCATGCCTCTCATAAAACCTGCTCATTTAAAACTCTGAGGACTGGAAAAAACTGGAGTGTTGTGCAGCTGCAAAAGTGTAACTAAACTAAATTTAATATAGATAAATGCATAGGCAAGTAAAAAAGCAAATGAAGTAAAATGAAATACATAACAATTAACTATCCAGAACATTCAAAAGAAAGTATAATATTGGGCTGCAATTCAAACAAAAATTAATCCAACCCGAAAATCAGTGCATCAGCAGCTTTGATAACATGGATGAATACTGGCTATAACTCTGCTGTTCTCCAGTTACATTCTGCAGCAGATCAGATTGTATTAGTCCCTTTAGTCTTCAAAACTATGAAAATACAGTGAAAAAACTGCTTTTATAGGAAAATGTCAATATATTGACAATAATGCTTTTGAGAAGAAGTCTCCTACAGTGCAAAATTAGTGTAGTTTGTGTAATTTTTTTGGACAAGGAAAGTAGAGGGTTTCTACCTCACAAATTCTGTTGCTATTCACAAACTTATTCACTTTTTTGGAGGGTCTACAATGGCCTTATTCCTTTTTTGAGGGTCTACAATGGACTTAACAAACTGGCATGGAATTAATACTTTTTCATCTTTGCATAGAATAAATATGGAATATGCATGCTCTAGTGATATGAACACCATTTCTCCTGTGACTGATAGCTTCTTCTCAGACTCCTTTCCTGTTGTTTCCATTGTGGTTATATCATAAACAGCAGAAAGTAAATTCTCTTACTGAAGCTATATTTTTCAATAAGATAAATTGATAAAATGGCATTAACATTTACCAAAGAAAAAGAAATTAATTTTTGTTTGTTTCCCTATAATGAGTAATTTATAAAAAAACCTATAAAACTTTTGTTAACAAATAAAACTGAATTTTAAGGGCTCAGTGTCCTTCAATCTCCTTCACTAAGCATGTTCTTTCCTTGGTATATGAAATTAATGATAACCAGATTGAAGATTACCTGTCTTGTGTCTGATTACTTTAGGTGCTGCTTTCTGCTTTGTTGTTGCTTATAGTAACTTCAGTTCAGCAGAATTTCTTTTGTCCATTTTAGTATATAATCACTATTGATCAGCAAGGAAATAGTAGAGGTAGAATAAAAAGAAATTGAATAGCAACCTTGAAATTACATACTGTCAGAATCTCACCATGCCCTAAGTTATTCATTTGAGAGAGTTCAGTGTTGAATTGGGAGTGGTTGGAGCCATGCTGGGACACTTTCCAGTCAGCAAACACAAAAGTTGTGTAGGTGAAGTACAATGAAGATTTCTGCTGGAGCACTGTGGTTGACAAATGGATGGGGATTGGTTTTCACTTCAGGAAATAACCTGTTGTATATACTTTGTCTTTCTGACACTCAGTTTAGATTTGTCAAATATTTTTGTAGTTTTATAGTTATGTAAAACTAGTTACTAATAATGCAAGTGGCCACATCCATTAATAAAATATTTCTTTTCATTAAGGCTGTAAAGAAAATTCTGTCTTGATTTTTCTGTCTTGATTTTGCCTCATTGCAGTCAGTAAAAATCTTCTTGAGATAATTTTTAATACTGATTTTTGCAATAAAAATATTGTGCTGTTGTCAAATTTAGAGCAAGGAAGGAAAGGAGGAAACAAGGATAGAACAAGGACATGCCTTAGAAAGGAATAAGACACTGGGCTTTGAAATGTAGAAGGGACAGGACTTAGCTGTAATGAACAATGCAAACTGGGGTGCTTCAGAAACTACTCAACTATGGGGAAAAAAATACTTTTTTCATTGTTACTAAATATTTAAAAATTCCTGTGCTTCAGTTATATCAATGGTACACATGGAGCCATGTTTTTTGTGTCTATCTAGGTGTTTCCAATGTGTAGTTGTCCCAACATGCAGAGCAATGATATGTAAAACATAAAGATTAGAGTCTCATTCCAATAACATACTATTATAATGGAGAGTGCAGTAAGGACAGTTACATTACTTTTTTCTTGCAAAACTTACTTTTTTAGTCATATTAGATGTTCTTACTTAGCTTTCATGTTCTTTTTGTTACCTTTGCAATAGCTTTTGGTCCACTTTTGGTTTTTATATGTATTTTTTAAAATTTATTGAATATTTTTTTATTGAGGGCCTTAAATTCAAGGTAGGAAAAAGTGATAACATTTTTTCTTTACTTCTCCAAAACTTGTGCATTTTCATTTTTCTGGAACAGTTACTTCACATGCCATTGGTTCTTCTATTTTTCTGGGTTTGTAACCTAACTTCTTATTTCTAGGCCTGTCTTCCTCATTCCAGGTAAGGGTGATAAAACTTTGAAAGAAATTGATTTTCCCTATGCTAAACCCATTAACCCCAGCCAGCCACTCACTCACTTCCCCCCATCAGAATCATGGAAAGAATCAGAAGGGCCAAAACTGGAAAACTTAGCGATAAAGACAGTTTAGTAGGGAAAGCAAAAGCCACACACACAAGCAAAGCAAAACAAGACCTCTCTAATAAAGTATTTATACATATTTTAGCCTAAATAGTACTTCATTTCACCTTAGAAATGCTAGATTAATTATGTAGATATCATGGTGTGTTTAACCACAAGGGAAGTACTTTTTTAATTGGGTTTGATCACTCACTAGTGCAAGAAAACAACATTTATTTTGGGGTTTTTTTGTTGTTTTGTTTTGTTTAAATTAACTACTAGCTTCCTGAACTCCTCAATTCCAGTCTGTAATAAAGCAAAAGTAAATATATATATATAAAATTTTATTGAGGGTGCTAAGCCATGTATTTTCACAGGAAAATGGGAAATGTTTTTCAGAGATTTGGAGCTTGTGCATTCATAGTCACTTGTGTAAATGGGCTCCTGGGATATCCTGAATGCAGTTTTCATTATGCAGCTTCGTTGTCCCCTTGGGTGGGAGAATTGGTCATCATGGAATCCCAGGACTGTGATATCTGATGAGAAACTCAGTCTTGCTGCAAAAAGCACAGTTCCTGGAGGAGGACTGCTAAATATATTACTTACATTCTAACCTCATGAGACATTATGGAAGCAATACATCTATAAATATTTTTATTTTAGGTGATAAGAAATATCAGCATTTCTTATTAAAAGCAGTTCTTATGAAAAATTGATACAACTGTAGATCCAGCTTTCCTTTAAAGCAGAGGGTTTTCATTAATTTCTTAATCATCTCACCCCTGCCGAAAAAACACACCAAAAAGCCCCTCAAACTATCCACACCAACAAGGAAACTTATAATATAACAAAAATGCATAGGACTTTTGTAGTTTTTGTTTTCTTTTTCATGGGCAGCTGGCACAAACAAGCTGTTGTACTTCTGTCTGCAATGTACCAAAATCTCCAGTTTGCCAGGAATCAAAATATATGAATGTCTCAGAGTCAAAGGGGGAAAGGAATGATTTGCAAGAAATAGGTGGCAGCTATTGCCAGTGACTCTGTGGAAGGTGTTTAGGCAGTCTTTGTCCCTAAGCTTCCAGCACAACCCTTGAGCCACGTGCTGTAGCCATAGCAGGGAGATTTTGCTCGAGCACCTCACTTCTGTTATTCACCCTTCCTGAAGTCTACAGCCTCTTTGTTGTTTCAAGTGTACTCTAAAGCTCACATGAGAAATCCTCATCCAGAGAGGGCACAGAAATGAGTTGTTTTGTGACATGAGTGCACAGCTTCCTAAAATGAGGGGTTAGATTTGCTTCAGATTAAATTTAAGCATGTGCGCCTTAGGCTACCCGTGCTGTGCTCTGATGGTGCTTTATGTGTTCCAGTTCTGTTTCTTCAGCTCCTTTTGCTTTTCCTTTGACTTAAACATGCTGCTATGTGTGCTTACTCAGTTATTCTCCCCAGGTTTCAGCAGGGAATGCTGAAAGGTTTTCTTCTCTCTCTCTCTAAACCTCAGCTGAGTCCATGGAAAGATCTTTATCCTTTCTTGTGGAAGGAGGAAAAGCACTGATAGGTAGAAGTCTCTTTTCCCTGCTGGAGCATTTCTCATCCAGTTCTTTAGGCTGCAGCTTTCTGGAAACAGCCTTGCAGTGAGAGATGTGGTGTTGGAACTACCAGTCAATGAATAGTTCAACTGCTATCTGATTACTCTAGGAATCTCAGTTCCCTTCCCTAGGACTGTGAATTTGCAATGTAGTCAAGAAGTATTCAAGAAAATACTGAGAATGTATTTTTGTGCTGACTAACCTCTGGGAATTATATGTATACCTATATATACATATGTGAAAGGAATGCTTATTCCTCCACACACTGCACACATTTTATTGTTTGTGGAGTTTGAGTTTTTTGCTTATATTGTGTCAATATGTTCAGCTCTGTCTATTGGTGTTTTTATGCTACTACAAGGACAAGCCTGGTGCTGGATGCTAGCCAATGCTTTTCAGTGATTTTAGTGATTCTTAAGTTTCCAGAAATCACTTTTTTTTCAAACAGTGGAGAAAGCTCATTGTTATTTTATATTTACCATGAGCATATGAGCAAGTTGTTTAGCTTTTGCAGTTTGCTAATATTTGCCCCAATGAAATAAGTACAGCCATTAATTATATCTTGCAACAAATCTTTAACTAATATTACTCCAGTCCCTAAAGGACTTGTTCTTCAGAAACCCTAAACCTTGTGTTGGTTTGTTAAGAATGAAGGATTATTGCAGACACTTTTTCTCAAATGTGGTAAATGTGGTCCTATTTCATAAGGGTTTTTGAGGCATGAACCTGTCATTTCTTGCTGCATATGCATTGAAACATGCTGTGTGTCATAATGCCATACTGTGTGACCCAGAACAGTTTATCTGTTCTTTTTTTAACTAAATTTTGATGCAATTGCAGTTTAAAAGTGCAGAAGTTTTCTGATATGGTCAGTTCTAGAAAGATTTTAATATATTTTTTTCCTCCCTTTAAAATCAGAATTAAAAAAAAAAAAAAAAAAGAAAAACCTTTCAAGTAATTCAGCTTTTGTTTTTTCCTTTGTGTTTCACCAGTTGATAAGATACAGAACCAGTGGGATGAAGTGCATGGATACCTCCAAGGCCGGAGACAGCAGCTTCAAGAGATGCTGAAAGATTCAACACAGTGGCTGGAAGCTAAACGAGAAGCTGAGCAGGTTCTTGAACAAGCAAAAGCTAAGCTTGAGTCATGGAAAGAAATTTCCTACACCGTGGAAGCTTTGAAAAAGCAGAACACAGAACTTAAGGTCACTACTGAGTATTAAAATATTTCCATTTGAGTTAATGAAGTCGTTAAAGAAAATGTCCTCTAACTGTTGTCCTCTAACTATGGACAGTGTACATTGCAAAAAGTCTTCCACAGCAAATTAGAAAGAAATTGACATGCAAAGTCTAAAATATATTTAGCATATTCCTTGAATATGAAATTGGTCTTAACTTAGCAGTCATAACAAATAGCTGGCTGATCTCACAGGAGGAATACCTGCCTTTTTAGCACAAGTATTTCACATCTGTTCAGCAGCCTCAGAGCACTGGCACTGCAGACTGGGAAATCCTGTAGTATTGGTAAGGCTGTCTATGGCACTGCTAATGAAGCTGTAGAGGTTTTCTGGAAGTAGTTGAGAAAGCAGGAAAAACCCTATAGCAAACTAAATGGGTATATTTTGGAAATCAAGCATTTTAGATTTGCCACAAGATAATCTCACCAGCTTCCACCTTCACAGTGTTATTAACTGAAAAAAAACCCTGAAATGGCTGCTCTTGTGATTTTAGCACACATGTTGCCACATTATGGTGCTTCAATGTGTTAACTTATATAGCTGAGCTGTACCTCAGGTAGAAAATATTCTGTTGCATCAGTTTTGAAGTTCCTTGTAATAGAAACAGTCATACTTTGGTGAGATTCTTCATGTATAAATTTTGAGAACAGCTGTTTAAGATTAATAATATCTCATTTTCTATGGGGAAAACAAAGGTTGAAATCAACCAATTGATCAGCCTTTTAAGGTGACTCCTGCCTCTATGGGAAAAGAGTTACACAAGTATTTTGTGAGATATTATCCTCTCCTGCCCACCAGATTTTTGTAGGGTTTTTTTTAACCCCTACCACTCAATTTTTGGTTAAAGTTTGTGTACTTAGAGCAGTCCTATTTACACAGCTGAATGGTGATGAACTGTTATGAAGAGTTTGTGGGTTAAGGTCCTCATCAACTGGTTTTGCTGCCAGAGAAAATATATGTACAACTTCATGACTGGTTCAGTTATCTCCATCACCAGTTAGTTATTGCATTTAAAATTAAGTGCAAAATCTGTTGGCCTTTTTGCTTGTTTTTTTTTTTTCTTTTTTGTTTGCCCGTAAGAAACATAAAAATGTTCATCAGCCCATTGTTTTAGGGCTGAGCTGAGGTTAAGTTATCTCATTTAAGATTTTACCAAAAGGGTCATTGCTTGGGAAGGGTAGATTATGGTAAATAAGGGCAATCACTCACTAATGAATTGGAAAGAGTTATAGATCATGTGTAGTACTGTCATTCACCATAGAGGACTCCCATTTGTCACTGTCTTCCTGCAGAGATACAGTCCTGGCTTCTGCCCAGTGTTTGCTAAAAAAAAGGAAAAGCTTCAACATAGTCAATGTCTCAGCTCTGCAAAGACTCAATTAACAAAAAACAATTCTGTGCAAACACTCTCTTATGTCATAGTATTGGAGTGTCTTATGTTTCAAAAACAAATTACTTAACTAGGAAAATAATTGAAAATATTGCTTTAGAAATGGATTGCTTGTCCACTTTTTTTACAAGAGTATATGAAGTTGAGATGAGGTCTATCTAAGAGTGTATGCTTTATGAAAAAACTCTGGGGTTGTTTGGATCGACTTTAATCATGGAGAGAAATAAGAACATGCCATTCTTCTCCTTCACCCCAGAGTTCTAGAGAAAGAATAGTGGTGTACTGATTCACAGAATGCATCTCTACCTGTAAGCAGAGATTGGGAATGGAGACCTTCAGATTCTTTTGCCTCTTACCTTACTTGGGCTGCCTGTATCCTCAGCCATTCCCACCATTTTGGATCCAATGAGATGGATGCATTGTGTCAAGTTACAGACATTAACCTATGGTTTTAATTTCAGTGTCTCAGCTAGTCCATCTTAATTTGTGCCCTCCTGATGACATGAACGTCAACAAGCTCTACTCTTCCGGTGTTGTTAACTTTCATTTATTTGGTTTTGTCTAGCCTTTCTTCCTCAAGTCTAGAAGAAATTCATTGTCTTAGAGAGTGGGGAGTAGCAGGGGTGGGGGAATTTTTTTTTTCCCCACTCCTTTTTGTGTTTCTTCTGTGCCAGCCTTCCTAGAGGAATTATCTTTGTCTGCCAGTAATTCCTATTGTATCAAATCCTTCATCAAATTTTCTCAGATGTGACAGCATCAGCTGCTATGTTCATGCTTGAAATAAGGGGTCATGAAGTCTAAGGAAAATGGAATTTTTTTTTGAGTTAGCAGCTTTATGTTTCTGCTGTACAGTACTATCTAAACTGAAGGACCTAGAAATACATCAAGTTCTCAAAATAAGTGCTTTCCAGGCTTCTGTGCCAAACACATATATTTTGATTTTGTCCCCTGAAGACGTAAGTAGGCTGTCTTTTGGCTTGCTGTTATGCTGATGAAGAGGAAGCTGTAATTTCTATTCATTTGCTTTGAGGGAAAGAGAGAGGTTAGTGCAAGACTTAATAAATTCTTCAGACTTAATAATTTTGTGAACTTTGTATCTCAGCATAGCTTGGTGTGAGACATTAGTCACCAAACTTGATAAACATTGATAGGTCTGCATAAAGACAGATGAATTGTGTAAGTTGCCTTCTGCTCTAGGGGAACTTTTAGTTTATGCTTGTGTTGATGCATTTCTGTTAGGGCATCCTAATATATGAGTACATGGTAAACTCAGTAATACCAGTCTCTTTATTATTATTTTTTGCAATGCCATCATAAACAAAAATCTATGACTTGCTTGTATTTGGCCATTAATTTTTTTAAAAGAATTTTAAAATTTTGTTTCTGACTTTTAAAAGATAAAAGTAACCAGGTACTATAGCTAATAATTTAAAATATTATTAATTTGAATCAGAAATTAATTCAGATTAATTTGCTGAGAATTACAGCATTTTTTTTTCATTCTGTTTTTTTTAATTTCATATTGGAGTACTAAATTGTTGTTAGATGTGGGGAACCAGAATATGGCCAATGAGAGTCTTTACCCATTAAGCCCAGTTTTTTATTGTTCATTAAGTGATGACTGCAGATGGTTAACTCAGCAGGCTGAAGGTTATAGGTGTATAAATAGTACACAATCACACCTCAATTCCTTGCATCAGCATGTCATCAGAACATAAGCTAGTGTAAAACTAGCCTTTTCTTAATAAGATACTGAGCTTCTTTTTGAAAGAGGAGGAAAAAAAAAAAAAGTTTAAAAACCACCAAAACCCCAAACCAAACCAAACTGCTAGGATTGCCTGCTCACTCTGTGGCTTCTTGCTTTGGTAGGAGCTAGTGAAGCATCTTTTCTCCCTCTGTGCAACTTCCTCTAGGATAGGCAAGTGAAGAGGAGGAAGAATGGAGACAACTTTCATTCCTTTCCTTCACTGTCCACCTATTTTTTCATCTAAACAGGAAATTCAATAGCAGCCTGATTACATCCCCTGCCCTGTTGGGACTCAAAAGGCTGGGCAGCCTTCCTCTGGCAGAGCCCAGGGTGTGAACTTTATGTCCTGAATTTGTGGATAAGGCTGAGGCTGCCTTTGCTTGCCTTTGTCAGTTTCTTGTAGAGTAGTGACTTACTAGGGATTCTATTGCCCTTCCCTGTGTTCCAAGATGAAGAACAAAATAAACATTTTGTGGGTTTTTATTATTCCAGGGCTGACAGTATACTACTTTGATTTCAGTAAAACAATTAACAATTTAGTTCATGTTATTGTCTATGTTGCAAATACTGAATTAGAATTCCTTGATTAAGAAAATAAATTCTTTAAGTGTATAAATAAAACATGCTACAGATATATAGAAAAAAGACAGAAAGACAGCCTGATTTTCCAGATTTGTGATGTATACACAGAACTGAATGATGTTGTACATTCATATTGCTATATTTAAAGTACTGTGCATCATTGATTTTGTTCCACTGGGCAATCCTGGGATAAAATAAAGTGCAGCTCTGATTTCATTACTTGTTTTTAATCAAGGGCTCTTAATTGCACAGGCTTTATTCCTAATAACATCAACTAGTGTCTTCTAATTAAAAATTATAAATAAATTTATACCTAAGTAACATGATAAATGCACAGCCTTAATTCTTTAAGCCTTTTAATAAACTCAGCAAATTCCAGTGATAACACAGGCAAAACAAAGAGAATGTTTCAAAAAGAATGTCAGAAAGAAATTAAAGTAATGTAGCAATTTCCTTTAAAGAAGAAAAAAAACAAACGTGGTCTTAAGTAGCTAAAAGCTAAATGAGACCTAAATACATAAAAGGGAAAAGAGGAAAGAAAATATTGTAATTCTGAAGTATGCACTATAGTGATCTAGGAGGGCAGTTAATGGGCCTCTGTTGGGATAGACAGGTAAAACTTGTACCCCAACACTCTGTTCCCAGTGTCTGCACACAGAGTGAAGTTGAAGCATGCACTCCTCAAAGCTGTGTAAAATCATATCAATTTCTAGTAAAACAGAAAATACAAATAGTTTCCATCACCAAAGCTCTCTACATTCACTTCTTTCCTGAGTGACGACCTTGTGTTGTAGTGTCAGGAAGTTAATGGATTAATGTTGAAGTTAATGGTGAGAACAACACTTTTGGAATTACCCTTGTAATGGATCTTCCCATTTATTTTATTATAAAACAAGGTTTCAAATCTTTTAGAAGGTCAGTTTTATTCACTTGGGTCTGGGGAAAAAGATCTTATTTTCAAAGTAAACTTTACAGACCATTAATTTACAATGCAGACAAAATATTATGGTAACTTTTCTATGTAAAGCAGTGAACAGTCAGTCTGCTGTGATTCTTTGGCTGAAAATAAAAATTACCTGCATGCCTGTGTAATTTTAAACAAAGAGAAAAGTAGGGTTAAATAAAGATAGATAGACATAAAGGTAGAATAAATACTTGCTATATAAGATCTACAAATCTGAAATGATAATTACTGTTGAATTTATTTCCTACTTAGTATTTTGTATATATATTATTATATTTATGTAAATATGAATATTTATATATATATGGTATATCATTCTGGCAGGAAAGGAGCTCAACTGTCAGACTGTTTCCAAAATGACCACCTGTCTGTATCTTCCTCAAAGAAATAGTAGTATTTTCCACAAAATTATCATCTCTCCTGTCTAGATCTCCTTACTTAGCAAAGAGAAATTTCTTTTAAAAATTGTCTAGGCAGCCTTATCTTAGGTGAGCTTAACCATGACATGTTCAGGTGGTTTTCAGGATTAGAGGTTTGTAGGCTCCTCCTAATGTTTGATTGGTAGAAACAGGATCCTTTGCTCAAAACAAGGTGCTGTCAGTTCCTGAGGCTGTCTGGTGCTCAGTAAAGGGGTGATCTGCCCTCTCATGAAGGAACAGAAGGAAATGGAAGAAGTCCTGTTTTCAGCTTTAAATTATGGAGAGAACCCAAAGGTGCTGAAGTAGCTTTTAACAGATAAGAGTTTGGGGGAAAAAAATTGAACCCCTCCCCCAAACTCCTTTTGGACTCTATTCAAAGAGCAAGTGCATTTTAGTCTGAGTCTTAATCAAAATCAGTTTACAGACCTTCTGAGATTAAAACCTAAATGCATGAATTATTTAACATTTATTTATTTTTACTTAGTATTTAGACTCTTTCACTAGGGATTGCATGTAAGTTCAGGTCTATGTGAAGAATTCCTTATGTGAGTCAAAACAAGATTTCAAAAGGAATATTGCTTTGGGAGAATGAAGGGAAAAAAAGCTATTTTTTTCTTCACAGGCTTTTCCTGATTTGTATATTAAAGCACAACAATAAAGACAGTTGAGTCTTACTGTTTGTTGTCAATAGCTTCAAATGTTTATATGCAACTTACTATTTCTATTTGCAAATACAAACTGTTTTTCAACTTGTATTGTCCAATTTATTGGCTAGTTTGGAGTCTGGATTATTGGAGTCTGTTTAGTACAAAAGTACAAGTAGGCAATCAATTAACTTTGCTCTTTCATTTTGTTGTTACACATTATGGATTAAATATGCAGCTTCAGTGCATTTATATGGAAATTTGCTCTGAGAGAAAGACTAACAGGAAAGATGCATGGGAGCTGGCTGCTGGCTTAGTGGCTGCTCTGGATTTCCTGGCTTGCTTCTGCAGTGAGGCAGCTGGCCTAGGTGGAGAGAAGAAAGGAGAGGAGAAAGTGGAGAGGAAAGGTGAAAACAAAGAATGGCCAACATTTGAAAAGCTTTTTAATATTAACCATAAATTAACATTATAAAGATATGGATAGGTTTACCAGTAGTATCTTGCTGTATTGCAGATTTAGTGCTGTTCCAGTAGATGGCACTAATTACATAAACAATTTGCTAAAATGAACTAACTTTAAAAAAAAACAACCTGAAAGCACAGGTATTAATTGTCCAAATCAGTATTATTTCACAGTATAAAAAAGAAAACTAGTCAGAATATATGATTTCACTTTAATTTTCTATCTCAGTATTCAATCTCACAAATAATTGTAGTTTCCATAAAGCATAATAATGCATCCATCTCTTTGTATCTCAGAAAAGAATAATCTACATTCTAATCAGGGGTTATCAATTTGAGCTGTCATGTCGTTTCCAGCATTTAGAAGTTGGTTGCTTGGTCCTCTCAGAGTTTAGAAGTAGTCCTGTGATCTTCTGACTAAAAGAATTTAAAACATATAGAAAGACTGATTTTTATTTTTAATAAATCTGTGGAAGTGCTTTTTTTTTTTCTTTTTTTCCTTCTTTTTATACAGACGGTATAAGTTATTTAGCTCCTTTTCTAATAACCATACAATGTATGTGATCATTTATTGTTGCTCTGAGGATTATTCTTTCTCTCTTTCTTTCTCTTTTTACTTCAGCAATTTTCAAAAGAAATACGACAATGGCAAA
The DNA here is from genome assembly GCA_013397555.1 of Urocynchramus pylzowi. Classification (NCBI taxonomy): domain Eukaryota; kingdom Metazoa; phylum Chordata; class Aves; order Passeriformes; family Fringillidae; genus Urocynchramus; species Urocynchramus pylzowi. The sequence continues at coordinate 2,751,738 of VZRH01002606.1, forward strand.
TAAATGTAGATGTGGCAAACGACATGGCTCTTAAGCTGCTCCGTGATTATTCAGCAGATGACACCAGAAAGGTGCAACTGATGACAGATAGCATCAATGCATCGTGGGCTGCCATTAATAAAAGGTAGGATATTTGTTGCTACTCTCCATTAACATTCATTGTCCAGCTGTGGTTGGAGAATACAGAAGATGTAACTTTTGCAAATGACGTGACTGTAGTGGTCACGACTCTTCTGTAGAATTTTTTGGAAATATTTCATTAGAATAGCATTTAATTATAGCAAAGAAAATTTAGCTTCCTGCCAATTTTCCTCTGCTATAAAGAGTTGCCAGCTAACTTAAACTGATAGATTATATTTCAAGTATTTAACATTGTTTCATATTTCTATATCACTATCTCCACATCACAACCACAATAGTGATTCTGACTCATAAACCAAATCTGAAAATGACAGACAGCCTATTGAAGCAGATTCAATGTAGAAATGTTATCCTGTATCTTTGAAGCAAATCTCTAGTCAAGAAAGCTTTTATTAAATCCTTGACCACAGTGTTGATTACATTTCACAGGCTTTCAGTGTTTGGTTCAGATGCCAATTCCTTATTAAAAGCAATTTTTTTGCAACTTGCCAACAAATTGTGAATCATTCAATATGCAATCTACGAGATGATAACATATTGCAGTAAAAATTGCTTTCTTTATAGTAGTGAAAGAGTTGTAAATCATTGCACATAAGATTATATATGTAAATATTATATTAAAGTTGTTTTGATCAGTATTTCTTTAGCTGATTAAGCTTTATAGTTTATAACTGAAACCATAAATGAATTAGATCTTAACATGTTTTTAATTAAAGTCTTTTAACAAGGCCAGAGAAGTCAGTTTAGCTAAATATGCAGTAACTTCAGTAGATCATCTTGCATAATGGTGGTTACTTAAATGACTGATGAGTACAGAAGTTTAGTGTCACTTTTTGTTTAGTTTGTTCATATGAATGAGTCACTTTAGCAGCATTTTTCTGAAGCAAACTTACAACTGATTTAAGACCCTATCTAAATGAGAGAAGGGATACTCTTGATGTCCACTAAAAGAAAGGCACACAATAATTTGAAAGCTTTTTAATTTTAACTAAACTGTGATTTAACTAAACTGAGTGTAAGCATTCCATTTTTACCTGCTTGCAGTTCTCCTGTTACAGTCATAGCCATTCTAGCTCTATTAGAAGTAGCTGTACTTTTACAAAATGATGTTTTGCTCACTGTGGCCTGAGAAGGAGTTTGGGGAGTTTGGAGTCTATGGCTGGCTGAGAAAGGCTGGGAGTCTAATGCTCAAAACCACCCCCTGTGAGTAGATACAGTCAGCAGCTCAAAAGGATTCAATGTGAGAACCAAAGTGCTTTTGTCTGTATTTAGAAGCACAACCCCCTCTTGGTGAGAAGTCCAGGATATGTTTGTAGCTGCTGTGTATTAATTGTAGCTAAGGGGGCGTTTCTAAACCTGTTAGTGCCTCAGGCACAAGCCCAGGTGTATCTAATGTTGCCCAAAGGTGAGAATTGCCATTCTTGCATTGACTCTGCCAAGTACTAGGCTAAGACAGAGTGCAAATTCTTCAAAGCATATTCCTTGCAAGCTTCTACAAAATGAACAGACATGTTAGATGAATTACTATAGTAAAAATTTTATGTCTAAGAAGAGACCTGCTTAGGTGACTTAGGTGACATTTCCCTTTAAGATGCACAAAAGTATAGGAATAAATATGAGCTGTGAAACAAGTATCCTAGTTTTTGATTGTATTATGTTGTTATATTTCTAATATATTTTTAATTTAGTGCTTTGTATACAACTTTTGTAATACTTCTCATGATTTGGGAACTTGAAAAAGATACATTGCTGCAAAGAGTAGTTGATAAGCCCTAGAGAAGGCTTAGCTTCTCTAAGGGTTGGATCACATTTTTCTTGGTCTTCTGTGAGACATTGATAAATATGGACATACTAAACCATCAAGTCACCATAAGACGTTTACTTGGTCTATTTTTTAGGTTTCTTTGAAGCACTAGTCAGGCATTTTGCTCATGCAGCAGCTCCTGAGTGAGGTCTTGAAAAAATGTCCTAGGTTTCTGGAGGGATTTATGGCCACGTAGATGTGAGACGTAGGGACATGATTTAGAGGTGGGTTCGGAAGCATTGGGTCAAGGGTTTGACTTGATGATCTCAGAGTCTTTTCCAACCTAAATGATTCTGTGATTCCTTTGTTAAAGAACCCTATGGAAAGAGGTAATGAAGTCCATGGGCCTTTGGATGGCTTCAATACCAATTTGTTCTTGTTTTTGGGGGAGGTTTCACTTTGGATTTTTTGCCCTTCTTCTATCCTTCAGCTCTTCAGTTTTCAGGTTATTGCATAGAAAAATAAAAAAAGGGTAGGATGTTATGGTTTTGGGGATCTATTGAACTGTAAGAGAATATTTACTCAGTATAAAGGAGACATGAATTGCTTTGTCATAGTCTTCAAGAAAGGGCAGCTTCCACTCAGGTATTTATGCAATGATTTCAGATATATCCATGTGAGTTTTCATCTAGACAATGAGTAGTACTCACCTCACTGTGACAGTAGAAATAGATTTCAAATTATATTCTTGACCATTTCTCCAGTATTTCACAAGCAGTTTTATCACTTTTTATGTATGTCTTAATTTCCAAGAGGGAATATTCAGCTGAAGATTTTGCTTTCTTTCTCTATATTGCTAAGTTAAATGGCCTAAATATTTTGTGAATATCTTCTTTTAAAACTTTAAAGTAAGTCTTGCTTCCATTGTTTTGAACTGGTTTTCCTTAAACCTGCCATTATATCAGAATTGTGTGTCAGTGTAAAAAAAATGTGAAACCTGCTTTTCCACGGAGCAGTTTACTAAGACAACAGGCAGGCAAGCAGTGGTAAAATTCCACTCTGCCTTTTGGTAATAGTTGCCAAAGCAAGTACTTCAGTCATTAAGGCAACATCTGTTAGCTTGTGTTTTGTTTTGCTTAAGTAGATTTGCAGCTGATTGCTGTGTGTTTACCCTTTGCCTTACTGTTGTGTTTTATAACATTGAGCTATAACCAGTACCTCTCTAAGCCCTTTAAGAGACATGCTGGTGAATGCTTGATGGTTGTTTCCCTTTTTTTCACTTGACACTTTTTAACTTTTACTTTTGTTGTTTATACTGCAAAATTCATTAAAAAGCACATGAACTGATCACTTGGGCAAAAGCCAGACTGACTTGTAAACAGGCCTCTTCTTCTTTAGAAGCACTGGCTTTCCAAGAAATAGCCATATTAAGCTGAAGCAGTTAAAGAGAAAGTGATTTCTATTGCTTGCATTAACAAAAATAAATCAAATAGATGAACTGAAGTCTTCTCAAAAGGGGAAAAAGGGCAATGATAGAAGCAACCATTAGAAATTTGCTATATAAAAAAATGTTTATAATGGTAGTGTTATGTTATTTCCTTCTTTTGTGGGCACACACATTATATGTGAATTACCATACAAAAATATCAGCAGCTGTTTGTATTTTCCTTTCCTGTGAATCCACTAAATATGCTAAATATCAAGCATGTTTGACTTAGATGTGGACTTAAAAGTGCACTTAGATATTTCTTAAATGGAGTGTCTATTATGAAAATAATTGTATAACATACTCTGAGAATTGTTTAGGATTCCAAACCACCACTGTGTAATGGACATCTTCAAATATTCACATCACCCACCAGTTCCTGTGGCCAAGCTCAATGGAGTTCAGGCCACACAGCAGGTGTTGGGAGCTTTCACTGCTCGAGATGCTTTTTTGGCTCCTGAAACAATTTGGAGGACACACCACAATCTAAACATAAAAAGTAACTTTTTTTTCCCCACTACAGGGTATGAACAGAGAAAAATTAGTGTAAGGAGAAGCAAGGAAATGTGTTTCTAAACTTGTTTGAAAGATCTGAGGTACCAGTTCCCATGTTTTACTAAGAATGGTGTTAACTCTCTAATGCAGCCAGTTGTATAAACACCTTGATTTTGTGTGTCAGCTGGAGAGTATAAAATGTAATTGGCCAAAAAAACTAAGGACATAATCAGTTGAAAAGTATGATGCATATACTTCATATGTAAATGCATAATGAAACAGTAATTCTAAGTGTGAAAAAGGTCATAATCTAGATTTGGTCTTTCAGCAGCAAAGTATTCCTAATCAGCTGTTGCTTGTTATAAAGACACAAATATTAGAATGTAACCTTTACCTGTACATGAATTTATAAGTATAATTTTGTTACCTGCACAGAAGAAGCTCAATCATTCTGCTGGAGACAGGTTTTCTTAATATACTGTACCCATCTTAGCACTATTTACTTTATATTACTTGTGGAAGTAATCACATTTGCTTTACAGTTGTATTGCATTCTGGGTGAGAAAAACTGCATTTACACAGCAGCAGCAGCAGCCAGAAGTGTGAATTTTGTTGACTTATAGTGAAGATTCATAGTTGCTTCCAGTATCTAGACTATATCTAGGAGCCATCTCTGAAAAGCTTATTTGCTCATTTTGGCTTGGACTGCTCAAGTCAAGCAGCAAAAAATTCACAGACTCCAAGCAAACTCATCCTCTCCCTTCCCATTCCCCTGCTGTTTTGAAGCTTGGTTTTCATACCTAAAATCTGTATACTACCATGAGGGTGAGCAGCTCCAAAAATTCTCTGTGCAGGCACACTTTGTGGCCATAGGAATCTTGTTTACTTGAAAAGTCTGTTTACACATCTGTGCCTGCAGTTCTTGTCCTACAGAGCTGCATTCATGAGGGTGTGAGCAAGAAATCCTTGCAAATGTGACTTTAGATGAAGATTAAAAATGTCATTTTCTGATGAAAATTTATTTTTTCCCCAAAAAAATACTATGATAATTTTCATTTTTATCATCATGCAGTGGTGATTTATTGATTGGTTTTCAATATAATTTTGCCAGGCTCATAGAAGGTAGACATGAGGAGAGACTGCTTCTTTACAAAGAACATGTTGTGCTGAAGCTTATTATTTACACCAGTTTAGCAATGGATTCTAATTTAAAATTGCATAGTCTGTTGGAAAATATTGTAATTGTAGGGTAATTATTTTGTTTTGTGAGAGATGTTGATAATATATTTATCTTTGTTGCCTGCACTGTTTAAGTTCTCAGTCTAGATGTTTGTCAGATGCTGCCTTTGAGAACTTCTCTTGGTAAGAAATCTTTAAGCACTTAAGTACTTTTACTTCATCAGTAAAACTGGTCACACTAAATGGAAGTGAATCTCAGCAATCTGAGATATCACAGTTGAGATTATGTCAAGGATCAAATAATTTTATACATCAACATGTTTATTTTGAAGAACTAATGTATCTCTGTTGACTATTATTTTGAATAAAACAGACAGAGATTAAAAAAAAAAAAATTAATCTGGAACAATTCTGAAAAGTCTGAATCATATATGGGGTCCTCATGTCTTTTTTATTAGAGAAGTGGGCATAAGAAGCCTTTCATTTTCATGAAACTAATTTGTCAGTAAAGCACTCCACACTGCTCAAAAGTTACTCTCCCACAAACTCTAAAAAAAAACAACTCTGTATTTGCTGCTTGTGATGCAAAAATGTTAAGCCTCTCATGTTTAGAATATGGATGTCTTTAAAGTTACCTAAGAGTTGTTTTCTGACAAGAGATTTAAGGATTTTTTGCTTTCTTTGTTCCAACCTGTTACCTTTATCTTAAATGCTCAGACAAGGATTATAAGAAGGGTGGAAATGGCAAGGTTTAGATGCTTTGATTTTAATTTGTTATGTTTTTTGGTTTATGTTTTATTTATATCATTTCTTAATATATCCATTTTAAAAAGCACCCCTCAAAAAACCATTTGGTGCAGAGGCATCATTTTATAATAGATAAAAGAGAGGTAACATATTTGAAAAACATTGTATAAACTGCCTACAATCTCAAGCAAATATTTAAGTACCAAATATAAGATCAGTCTTACCAGCAATGACATCAATTAACAATGCTTTGCTATTTTGTCTTCCTGACACCCCTCAGAATGATGACATTTCGTCCCATATAAGAAAAATAAATTCTAAAAAGAAGTAAATGAAGCTGCCAGATGAAGCTCATATAATCAGGAGATCTAAAAAGTCATCCTAGCTGCTTATATTCTAGTTTTATCTTAGTTCTCCACTCAGCTGGCAGCACTTTTTTGTGCAGTGCTGACATCAGCTCCAAGATGAGAATTCAATTGGTGGTAGTGAATGTTTTTTGTTTAATTTTTGAGAGTATAGTCTTGGATATGCTTTCAAAATGCCAGTAGGATGCACTGAAAAGGCAATGTTACCCAGAATACTGTGTGATTCATCATTTCCACCTTTGTGAACATATTCCTGTGATTTTTGAAAAAGTCTTTTACGATTATAAAAAGGAAAGAGTTCTTGAGTTATTTCAGGAGAGAGTAGCATCAGCAATACAGTATTTGACAAAAGGATCCTTGTGACTTCAGGGATGAGTTTCTTAAAAGTTTTAGCATGAGTCAAATGAAACTAAGTTTTTCCACCACTTGAGTATATATATAGTCTACTACCTTTAACTCTTCCAGAAACGCAATAGATCATCTGTAGGTCTAAATCCTCTCATTGATGAATAAAAATGACCTCACAGCAAAAAGTGTTGCTGTTTTTAAATTAAATGGCTGGTTTTTGTCTGTTCCACAAAGGATTTGCTCAGATTTCTAGATTTCATGAATTCAGCACATTGAGAGCTTAGTTGTTTTGGGGTTTAAATCACAGAATCACAGAATATTCTGAGGTATGGTACCCACAAAGATCATCCAGTCCCGCTCTTAGGTGAATGCCCATACAGGGATGGAACTCAGGACCTTGGTGTTACTAGAGCCATGCTCCAACTGTAATCCAGTGTTAATGATTTAATTGTACACAATTAAAAAGGAGAATAGGACTGGTATCTTGCAGCGAAGCCATCAGTTTCCAATAGAGTGAGCAAGTTACTGATAGAAACTAAGCAGGAAATGCATTTAGAAGACCATTCTTTACTCCTCAGACACTTGCTATTTCACTTTTTTTTTTTCCCTCATTCTTGGCTTTTATTTTGGTTTTGATTAAAACAAAATTCTGTTTCTTTGTTCATAATTACTTTGTGTTAAATGCTCTTTACTCCTTTCTGTTGAAAATGGGGACGGTTCTGGTGTTCAAGGGAAATTCAACTGGACAAAATCATTAAACAGTTTATGGAACAGAATTCTAAAGGGAGAGCAGTTTTGTGGCCAGACTTGAATCATAACTGAAGCTTAATGTGGGCATGTCAAAAAACTGCTCTATTTCAGAAATCTTCCTCTTTTGCATATGCAGGAGATGAAGGAGGAACAAGGTATTAAAGGAAGAATAAGTTTGATTTGTGAAAGAACAGAAATGTCAATTTTTGTTCCCATCCCATTAGAAAATTAAGACAAATGTGTTGTTCTTTCTCTTAAAGGTGAGATTTTCTGCAGTAATTAGAAAATTTTCGTTTCTGTTTGAACAAGAACAGAAGCTAATGCTCTGTGCCCTGAAAGTCTAACCTTAAATATATTTCCTATTAGCCTGTAGATAAATTAACAAACTATAGCAAACTAATTATTGCTTTCATCTAAAGCTCATAGAACAAATGAATGTCTTTTCAGTCCCCTCAATAGACTGCTTATCAGGCTTCATGTCCTTTAAAACAAACTGAACAGAAATTAATAACACTGATGGACTGGCAGAGTGCCAGGAAAAGGAATTTGACCTCAGTTGTCATGTTTTGTTTGCATTGTTATTATTGTGATAGCTTTTTTCTTCCCCTGGTATTTTCCCAGTATTTTTTGTATTTCTTCAGCTGCTGTGGAGGCAGTTTAAGATTTCCCCTCGCTGGCTTGTCAGTCATGCTTGAAACCAAAGATAATTCAGTCTGCTATTAAATGCTTGGTCTCTCTTTGGAGTTTACCATCAAACTTGTCAAGTTGACAACAGCAGTGCTTGCCTTTTTTGTGTGGCTGTTGTTTAGCTATAACTGAAATTTCAATCACATGTTTTTTATACAAAGTCACAAAGAAATCAATAAATAATGAGTCCCCATTATTCCTGATAGGGATCAGTGGCACAAGAGGCTGATGGGATCAGTGGCACAAGAGGCTGATGGTTGTGACTCTTGCTGACCAAGGCAGAGATCTGGGGAGGTGGCAGCACAAAGGGCAGATTGGAAAGCAGTATAATTAGCAATGTGGTTTTCTTGCATGTGCCAAAATAGGCATGGTGAGAAATCACTGACAAGAGGTGAGATTCCACTGGTAAATCTTGAGGATAGAGCGTTTATGGTGAATCTGATACAGGTGCATAAAAGGGAAAACAGTAAGTAAGCAAGGAATTTGTGAAAAGGAAAAGATTCTGTTGTATGTTCATGTTGTTTGTCATCCAATATCAATTACATTTTGACCAATACCCCAAATTTATATTCCCTGACAAATATAAGAAATGTAGAGCACTTCCCAGCTACTAAGCATTACATCTCCTGCAAACTATAAAAAATTTTATCTTCTGCAAATGATAAGAAATAATAGCTCTTGGAACTATCACTCTAGCTGGCATTTCTGCAGGTTCTTCCTTTTGTGCAAGATATGTTATCAGTTACATATCTGAGATATATCTGCTTAAGCACAGTAGTGCCTTGTGGCAATGCATTATATAGGTCCACCTCATGGTATTATTTTTATCTGTTTAAAATGTGCCATGTATTTCTGAGATTCCATTGGTTTAATTGACACAGTGTATAGTAAAAGCAAAGTTTTGTGAGAGGCCTAAAGGGCTAAGCTTGCAATGCCCAGTTCCCACTTTCTGCAAGTGTTATATGTTGGTGGTGGTGTTATATGTTTGCTATTGTCCTTATTTTCTTTTATTGGTTTTTTTTTTCCTGTATCTTATATGATTTTTCGTTTTTGAATTCAGATCAAGTTAGCATCTAATTTAGTGTTGGGATTTTTTAACTCTAGCTTGGATGCATTTTCTTTACCCATAAAATGGCATATATATGCTAGGTTCAGTTATTTTTTGCCTTAAAATCTGGAAAACATGATGTTGTTTCTTACTAGTAATGGTAAACAGTTCCAAAATTTCCATGAGTTCTTGGTGCTTGAAGCATGTCTGAGGCTGATGCTTCAGCTATGTTAATTAATTACTAGCAGTGTCAGTTGATGAACAATATACCTTTATTGATTCCAAGAAGTTAGATATATTTTTGAGGTAGTTCAGAGCCTGTCAGATTATACTGCATTTAAATATTCCTTGAAGTGTCTGTTGAATCTTTCTGCTATCGTATTGCTGATTATTTTTCCCATTTGGAGTTATTCAAATTCTTCTGGGTTTGACTAATCTGAATAAATTTTGTGTTTTGCACTTCATACCTTTTTCCCAGTGCTTCATTACTGTGCTTAATACCACCTCTTACTACACTCTTGGAAAAGGTTCCTAATGCTCAGGGTTGAACATTATTTACATTGACTACATTATATACTCTCAATCTCAATTTTGTTTTATTCAAGAGGTTTCTGTAACACAACTTTGCATAGTTCCCAAATAGCTGCTTGTAAAGAGGTTATGGTATACTTTACGGATTTCTTTGCATAAGCTGAAGTAAAGCTGTATCACCAGTTAAACTGATGAATGCATTAGTTATGTGTTCATTTACATGACTAAAATTTGGAAAGTGGTTTAAGAACAGGTAGGCATGTGTTAAGGAAAAAAAAAATGCATCTCCTCAGATGTTGGATAAATTATCTGTAATATATAGAGGATACTTGCATGGCAGTGAGTACAAAATGATAAATCTCAAGCCAAATCAAGTATCTTTTTTTAAAATAAACACCTGATAACTATTTCAAAAATCATTAAGAAGGAAGGAAACATTGCAAATCATGCACTTTTTAAGAGAAGATTTGGATGATTCTGCCAGAGTTGCCTGTGAGCACACAAAGGTTCAAGTATATATCCATTTTTGTCTTGTCTCTTTATAGCAGAATAGTCAGACTTCCTCACTCCCAGACTTAGAGTTTTGGTGTATTTATGTCTCTGTCCACTCTGTTAAATGGCCCAGAATTGTTGTTTGAAGGGTTATGATTTCTCCTACTAAGAATTTTTGTCTTTGAAATTCATCCAAAAATGAATTGAGGTAGAACTATCAGAGAACATCCTGTTCCCTTTGAAGTCAGCTGAAGGTTAGCCATTTATCCTCAGTGGAGTTAGGATTTTCTCTGTAGGGCTTTTGTATCAAACACATGCTGAAGTTCTGTTGAACTGAGAGTGAGTTGAATACCATCTGAATTTGCTGAACTGGGCTCTGGAAAGTCACTACTTAATTATTTATTTATATTTGCATGATCCTGAGGAACAGAATTAGAGCTGTAGTTTTTTTCCATATTATTGAATCTGCATAATAATAAATTATTAGTATTTTCCTATATTCTCATATACCTCTGGTTGTAGCTCCTGATGTTTTACCATCTTTCTACAGCAGATCTATTTTAATCAGATTATCTCCTTATAGTGGAGAATTTATTCTATATTTCAGTTTTCTATTGGAGTCTGAAACCTCCTGGAGAGTAAAAAATAAACGTATAAGGTATGGAGTGCTTCTTGCAACTAATATTTTTTATTGAATTGTATAAATATAAGAGGCAATAGGCAGACTGCCTTCTTTACTTCTTACTCAGATGCTAACCAGTTTTTGTTACCAGCTGCTTCTGACCTGAATTTTACAGAGCTGTTTTGTTTTTTTCTGGTTAGCATTTTATGCTTCTTGAAATATGTTGACAGAATACATGTTTTAAAATATTTTGAATCAGTCTGATCTGTCAGCATTTTTGTGTAATGTGAGTACTACTTGAGGCCCATGTTTTAGTGAGGAAAAAATAATGTGTGTGTTTATCTAAGTGTTTATTTAATGTTACTTAATATGATGCATGGTACAATAAGAACTGTAAGTGCTGCCAGACAAGTTTTCCAGCCTGGGAATTGAGGCTTCTCTCTCTTGCATGGCAGCAAATCACTTTTTTGCTAGGCCATGGAGTTCAGCCCTCAGAGGCTGATGCTCCAAATGAAAACTAAGCTAACAGTTTAATAGTATCCTTTGTGAGCCCTAATTGATTTCATGTAATGCCATCAGTGCATTTCACAGTCTTATTAAATCTAGTTGTTTCTGCAGTAAGTAAGGCTAAGAAAACAAGTGCCTTTAGAATATAATTAATTCCATAATCATTTTAAATTATACTTCACTGTCTTAGAAAGCAAAGATTTTATCTTACTAAATTACATCTGAGTAATTAATATTCTGTTTATTAAATGGTATTGTTGACTGCCTTGGAATTTTGAAAGAATGATATGTTTTGGAATGCAAGAAAAAACTTAATTCTACCTATTATAGCCCATGAAGTATAAAGAAGACAAACAGAACAATAATCTTTTTGCTTCTTTTGGTAGAACAAGAGACTAATTTTGTCTGTTTGGTTTAAGTTTTGATTCTAGGAGTTCTTTTTCTGACTTCTCCCTTCAAGAGGAGTAACAGATTTGTTAAATATTATCTTCCCATGTCTTATTGGGGCATTGCTTGAATTATACAAGGATTTTACTTGAATCTGTTCTGTGAGTTCAGAGAAATGAGGGGAGGGGGGTTGTGAGGTTGTTTGTTCTGTTGGATTTTGTTTTGTTTTTTTCCTTCTTTTGTTTTTTCTTTTTCTTTTTCTTTTTCTTTTTCTTTTTCTTTTTCTTTTTCTTTTTCTTTTTCTTTTTCTTTTTCTTTTTCTTTTTCTTTTTCTTTTTCTTTTTCTTTTTTCTTTTTTTATTTATTTAGTGGTTTGAGATACTTCCTTAAAATTTGATTGAGGGCTATTTAGAAAAGCCTCTGGAGTGAATTAATCAGAATGTTATTCTGTGTCTATAAATAATTTTTAATGATACCTCATATATCTATGATTGTTGAGTGTTGTTCAGATTCCCTTCTCATTAACCAGGTAACAGTTATGATTTAGTCTCTGGAAAATTATTGAGTTCAATGAAAATTTATCAGGAGATTAAAAATCATAAGTGAACATAAACTGTTTTCAATAGCATAAAAGACAACCTGTAATTGATTGTAATTACAAAGGAACCTCCTTAGTTTCATTAATGATTGTTCTGTAGCTCACCATGTAAGTGTGATAATCTATGGTTATGATGAACACAGAGAAGATGTACACTTACAATATGTTCTTAATATTCTTAAACTATGCCAAAGCAAGCTGGGGAAAGGAGACAAAAGTGTTGGGGATAAGAAAAGAAAACATTCCCTCTATATCTCTCTCTCTTTTTTATCCCATTAAGAGGCATTTTGGAAATGTAGGATCCCATAAGTGAACAGAGTATGAGAAGAGACAGAAAATATTTTTTAAAAGGTTGATGAGAAGTTTTCCTACAGGATAACACAGAATCCTTTGTGCTGATGTTGTCAGGTGCTTAATTAAAAAGGGGTTGTTTAAAGGTCCTATGCAGAAGCCCACAGATGTGATTTTGTTCCCCAGGGGGTGATATTTCCTTTTTTTTTAGCAACTCTTCTCAGTCTCATAAAAAATGGTGTAGAATAGATTGAGAAGTATTATCCAAGGCTGATCTGAAACTTTATGGATAAATATAGGGTTTGGGGTATTTTTTTTTTCTCTTTTTGCTATTCAATATCTATTGTGCTTTAAAAAGAAATGAATTGGACAAACAATATAAATTCAAAAATATGTCTTCAAATTGATTTAGTATCTTTAGTAACAAAGAAAGCAGTTCAGAGGAAAATGCTGGGAGAAGGGTTGATGATTTTTATTATTTTCATACAAGTTCTGTTTTTTTCAGGAAAGTCTGTGAGAGGTATAAAGCTAGAAGCAAGCCAGACAATGAATAGTAGCAAAAGAAATAATTTCCTCTTCCTTGCTGCATCCATTTTCCTAAGTACAGAAACACAAGAAACATATTTTCTTGTTTTGAGGATATGTATAATACAAAAATTGTTCTGGAAAAATGACTTGCATCTTGCTTAGTAGAGTGAGTAACTGTTCATTGAAGCATTTCCTCCTTTGTCTCAACAGATTTTTAAGAAAAGACAAACTGTGGGCTTATCACTATGATCAGGAGATGTTTTAGAATGTTCTGATTTTCATATCTGAAGAAAGTGTCATCATTTAGGAAACTGTGATTGCTAGGAAAAGAGCAAGACTTTGTCCCTATGAAGACATTCTGTGTTCCAATCAGAGCATGGGGACATTGAGGGCTTTTGTTCTTCCTTCCTGCAGAAATAAGAGAATCAGCAGAGAGCTGCCTTTGTGTGTCTATTTTGGACCAGCTGTTGCACTTAATCTCTCTGTATGCCCAATTACATCTGGAATTTAAAATTATATCACTGGTTATTCATTTGTTATAAATATGGATAGTGCAGCCAAGACAGAGATGCCCTTCAGCTTATCTGAAGAAGCCAAGTCAGCTCTCAGGCAGTAGATCAAGTTGTTGAGAAATTAATGTAAGGCAGGGAGAAGCACTGCACTGTTGAGGTTTAACCTCAGCCAGCAACTCGGTACCATCAGCCACTTGCTCACTTCCCTACAGCAGGGAGAAGAATTGGAAAGAAAATCTCCTGGGTTTCTCCTCCAGAAAAGCTAAATAAGAACACTTTACTAATTGGGAGGGATGGAGGGAGGGTTGGAATGACACTGAATATGCCACTAATATTATTATTAATATTAATTGTAGCTATAAGGAGAGGGAGAGAGAGTAACAGGAACCCAAGAGAGCCAAGTGATGCACAGTTCAATTGCTCACCACCTGCTGACTAATACCCAGCCAATTCCCAAGCCTGTCTTTAGAGTACAAAATTCTGTACCAGCACACCAAAGCTTTCCTGGCTCCTCACTCAGAATAATGAGAGGATAAGGGCCTGTGGCTATATGTCAGCTAGATGTGGATGCTGATCTCAAGTGGTTTGGATGATGATGCTATAGCTCTAAGTTTGGTTACAATTTGAGGCTTTCTAACCATTTGCAACAAAATTATTTCAGAGGTAGAGTTGCACACAGGTGAGCAATCTCTAGTACTGTAGGATCAACTTGGTTAAGAACATTTTCCAAAAAAATAGTGAGAATACAACATAAGTTTGCATATATAAAGATCACTCAAAAAATTTATAGCCACATCCACATGCCAGTGATCTACAGCAGACAAAACTTAGAACCTCTGTTCAGATGGTCAAACTAAAAGACACATTTATGCAGAAGTGTTATTGCAAAAATCCTAAGTGTCCCTTACTGTGGTGTTAAGCTGGTTGACATCCAGAAAAACAGTACTTAAAATGATGTCTCAAAGTAGTTTTCCCCACTGAATGTTGTAGCAGGCATTCCAGAGTTAATCTGAGCATTCATCACTTACTAGCATGTATTAATGACTTTAACTGGCACTGTAGAATATAGTACCTAGGTTCTGAAAGAAAGTTCCTCTAACCAGCACTCCCAAAATTAATGAATATGATTTATTTTGAATTTACATTTCAAAATTATATCAATAATAGTTATTCAAATAATTTAATTTTCATATCTGTGACATCTCTTTGTGTTCCAAATTTATCTGAGGTCAAATTATTCTCCCTCTTTGATAGATTCTTTATCAGTCCAAGTTAAAGCAGGAAGAAGAGTTACCAGTGAGAGCTTAAATTTATTTAGTAGTAAAAATTAAATATTCTAATAAAACTTTGCAATTGTTCCTTTTTCATATTCGTAGAAGGGATGATGCACCTTATGAAAATGGTGCAAACTTTTCCCAGCATTAACAGGGTGATGCACGTAGTTCAAATTTCCTGTGATAGTTGGTCAAATATAGGAAATTCAGGTAACTTTTTAAATTTTATTTTATTTTTTATTGTATGGAACTATACTGTTAGACAAGAGAAAATACAGTTATAGAGAGAGAACCACATGAACTATAGAAGTAAAACCATTTCCTGATGCTTTGTCAACCAGTAGTCCAGGATATTTTATTTTCTATCTCAGTGAGATAACTTTAGATCACTACAGTCTGCAGATGGAAGTGTGATTTAGTGATCTATTGAACACTGAATGATACAGAGTTGCTTTACTTCTATTGCTCTTAAAGAAATACCTGGGGAACAGCAATGTGTTAGTTTGTGCTCTGTACTTACTGTGTGTCCTATCTGAGCATCTCAAAGCATTATTCACACACTGACCCTCACAAGGTATCTCATACTGTGAATAAGCATTGCAATTTGAAATACACAGATACTCATAAAATGTGAATGATTCATTCCAAATTATGTAGCAAACACTACAGCTGAAGAAAAATCTGATATTCACACTTGCAGAGCCCCTACAAACACTGTATTCCTTGTGTTGTATGGGAATTGGTAGTACTGAATGAAGCACTCCTAAAATAATTTCAGTCACAGAATGACAGAACATTCTGAGATGATAACTTAAGTTTACTCTCCTTTTCTTCATGAACATTTGTATACTGCTATGTTTAAAAAATATTAGCCTTAAAAGTTCTCAGCACAACAGCAATGTCCTGAAACAGAGGCTGGTAACTTTCCTTTTTTGTGTATTTTTTTTTTCAACCCTTAAAAACACCTTCCTGGCAGTATAAATGTTCACACATTGCTTGACTCACTTCCCTTGACATGCCACCATTATTCCCTCAACTCAAAGCCTTCAGCTGACGTGTACTTAAAAGAGCATCATAACTTCAGTCCTGCAACAAAGCTCATACAACAACTAAAGTTGGTGAGTCCACTGTCTCTGATGCCACTAGTTCCTACAAATCAAATTTACAGGGATGTTTAGGGACCAGCTTGCCTACTTTTAGACATAAAAAAATTTCAAGCTTTTGTGAAATTAAAATGGTCTAAGTTATTAGGTGATTTACTGTTGTAGTCAGGAGAAATAATTTACTCTGACCTTGATCTGGTACAACAGATGTGTATAGGCAAGGGAGGAGAAACTGAATTCCAGAAATTCTTTGTCCATGTTTTATAGAGGGAGTGTAGTTTGCCTGTCCTCTCTCTGAGTGTCTAGATGAAAATAAGATGAATCCCACCTTTACTGTTTCTCCCTTGAATTAAAAGTTTTTGGTTATACACTAAGTGATTATTTTTATAGCATGGTATAAAAGATTAAATCATGATTATCCCATTAAAATATTTGTAAATATTATTATTATTATTATTATTATTATTATTATTATTATTATTATTATTATTATTTAGTATTGTAGGAGTATGCTATAGTGTTTGTACTGTCTAGTTTTCTGTTTACACTAAAATATATTTCTGGTTACTTCATGTTATTTTCTTGCTGTTTGCACTGACTATGAAATTAAACATACCTGGATAATACAGACTAAAGAGAAGGCATCTTCATTTTGGATTTGTGCAACAATATCTTGTTCAATATATATATTTCTTTAACCCCTATGATTCTGTGCAATTTAGCATATGCTGGATTTGATGCTCAGTTTTATTCTTCATGTTTAGACCTTCTTTTTTAGTTCTATCTTCATACTTTTGTAGTGAGAAAGCCAAGTGGAGTGAAATTTATTGATATGCTGCAGAACACTCAATGTAGCTGAATGTTTATTGTATGTTAGCAGTACCAAAATTTAAAATGCAAAGTACTACATATTTTCTGGTGGAATTATAGTATTAAGATGCTTATAAAGAAACACATTTCTGTAGACTGGAAGAATTATGTGCCATAAGATTTTTTTGTGCATCATAGAAGTGCCAGAAGATTCTTCATGATAAAAACTTCATTCTTTGCCCAGATCAATAAAATGCTATATTTTTTTTCTTGAAGCCTGAGAGTTTCTCTGAAACACTAATTCTAACTTTAAGTAATCCTTCAAATTGTTCTCCCTTTGAATCTTTTTCATTTCTGTGCTTGTGGTTTGGGATTTTTTTTAATATCACTGTGTATTTGCAGAATGTTATTTTTAGAGTATTGCTATGTATTTATAGGAATCCAGGTGTACAGTAGTTAAAAATGTATTTTTCATGTTATGAAGGAGCTGCATGAGAAAAAAATGGTTTATGTGATTCTGCAAAGGCTATTAAGTACCATGCTGCACACTGTAAATTGAATTAGAATAATGCTATAAAGCATATCTTAGAATTGTGCTCTGAAGAACTGGAAAAAAATACATTTAGTTCATGCAATTATATTTCATTTCCAAGTTGTGTTGAATAAATGTAATGGTGGTTTTGAGCTAAAAGTGGTAAATAGGTCGATACAGTCTTTTCCAGGTAAAAGCTTTTCTGTGTCTTATTATCTTTTAATGCGTATTGCTAGTATATTTGGCTGTCACTTCTATGTAATTAATCTTTAGTTTAAAAAAAGAAAAACAAATTATTTCATTGCAGTTATTTTAAATTAGAAGTGTAGCCTGACCACAAGCCATGTTTATGCCCATGTAGAATAAAGCTGGAAAAGAGATCATGTTCACTATTCTGCAGCTGAGTGTTTCCTACTGACAGCCCCCTGGGGACACACTGGAATGCAGACTAAGCAGTGCCATGATGTGGAGAGTTCTTGTAGGTGGCAACAGGTGCAACTGAGGTGAAAATCCAGTCCATTTTTAAGCTTTAAAAAAAAACCTGATGGATGAGTTTGTAGTGAGGCATTCAATAGCTTTCTCAGTTTTTGAATGAAAAATAAGTCCTTTTTTTAACAAAATGGTTGGGAAAAGCAAATAAGATGTCAAAGGATTAAAAATATAATAGAACTATGGCAGTGCTTGTGACATTAGTCTCTTAGGGAGGATATTTTTTTTCCTGTAATGGTTGTCCTTGCCTGTACTCTGACTGACTTTTTCTGTTCTTACTATCCTCTGCTGCAATTTAACTATATGCTTGTCAAAAAACTTGTTAAGTCAGTGCCACTTGGCAAAACTTGTGGTAGATGTTTTTCTTTTCTCACTTCCTCTGGTGAACTGGGGTCTAGGGTGATATCATTACCTACCAAGGAGTATAACCCCTTCCCGACAGGAAACAGGATTAGAAAGAGAGATCAGCACTTGGAAATTCCATGAGCTCCTCTGATTAATTACAGCTTGAGAAGTTATCTCTGCTAGAATCTAGTATCCTAGAGACTAGCATCCTAGTCTCTCCCTAAGTAACTAGGCAGGAAATCTATGGAGATATGTGAAGACCACCACAGATGTGTAGACTTAACATAGCTGTGCATCAAAGTGCATTCATTCCACTTGAAGTAATGCACATTACCAAATGACCTTACTAAGTATTTTCAGATATTAAAAAATTATTTAGGTATCACGTTGATGTTAAACAAATATGCATGTAATACAATAGGTAAGTAACTTTGACAGATTTGTGCTAATAACAATGTTATACTTAGCTGTTCATGTTTCTAAATCCCTATTTTGCTCAAGTTCAAAGCAAAAATATCAGTGAATACATGACACTTACATTGCACATGAATGCTGATATAACACAGATCTGCTTTAATGTTTTTTTCAGCACCAGAGTTGCTGACATCTTTAGTGTTATTTTCTAATCTGTGTTAGACTTTCCCCAAGGATAAGATAGCCTTTGTCTTTAAAAATTGTATTTTATCCTGAAACTGATAGAGATCATCCTTGTAATTTACCACATTCAAATTATAATTAAAATAATAATACATTAAAGAAAAAAAAACCACAAAGCCACCACAAACTTTAGTATTATAAGGGTTTAAGGTGTTGAACACAATCTCCAAATGTTTCAAGTAGTGAAAATTAATCACTGAATTTATCATTTCATGCAGTGATCAGGAACTATTTTGTGATTTCTAAAAATAAGCAAGTATTTCCACTCTAGTAGAAAGAAATAATCTTTTATTAAAACAAAACCAGGGAATCACTTCCAATTTTAAATTGTGCATATTTTAGGCATAGTACTTTGAAAGAAGTGTTTTTGCTTAATTTTGTATCAAACTGATTCCACTTACTACTTCTCAGGTGAAAACATAAAAAAGGATTCTACCTGCCAAACATACAGTAGAAGTTCTGTAGCTAATGTCGCAGCAAACTTACCTTGACTGGAACATGACAAGATTTTGTGTGTCTTTTTTATATTTTGATTTAAGGATCAAGGTTTGTTTTCTTCCAAAGAGCGCTGATTATTTGTACTTGTGCAGGGTCTGTGAACGTGAAGCAGCTCTGGAATCAGCCCTAAGAATGTTGCAGCAATTCTACCTGGATCTCGAAAAGTTCCTTGCTTGGCTTACAGAAGCTGAAACAACTGCAAATGTCCTGCAGGATGCTACACACAAAGAAAAGACACTAGAGGATGCCAAAATGGTTCGGGACCTCATGAAACAGTGGCAGGTAAGCCAAGCTCTTCAGTATAGAGGCAAACATGACAGTTTATCAAGCATATCTGATATTTATAGAAGTTATAAAATTTACATCAAGTTTATTCTTTGTAGCTTAACTGAATTAGTTTTTCTCCATTACTTTCAAATACTTGAAGAAATGGTAATTTGGTAGTCTATTGTCAACACGCTCCGTTGCGGTAATAAAAAGAGATAACGATGCAAATTTTCATAGTAAATGCCTGGACAGTTCTCATACAGTCATTTTCCTCTGGGGGAAAAAAAATCTTAAAGAAAGATAATATTGTATTTATTGTTCCAGAGAATCCTGAGGAGAAGGAAAATTAATTAGTTGAGATGGAGCTGTTGAACTATGTTGCTATACTTCCGTTGCGTTTTCTTCACTGCAGTTATTGAGAGGAATACAGATATGTCTGCTGGAGGTCTTAAATTTTTTAAATATGAGGTTGAGTGGATGTTTGGAAGGCAGGACCCTTGACTCCAGTATTGGTAGAATCCTATAATAGTTTAGGTTGGGAAAGACCTTTAAGATCATCAAATCAACCATTAACCCAGAACTGCCACAGCCATCACTAAACTGTGTCCTCAAGTGCCACATCTACACATATTTTAGTAGCTCCAGGGATGCTGACTCAGCCCCTGCCCTGGGCAGCCTCTTCCAAAGCTCAGTGACCTTTTCAGTGAAGAAATTTCTTATATTCACTCTTAGTGAATTATTTTGATTTTGACAGGAAGTTCAAAACTGGAGATTTAAGGCCCTGGATACATTATGCCTTAGTTTATTTAAGGATGAAAAACATACTGTGAGAAATTTAGCTATAAGTGATTAAAAAAAAAGAGTAAATTTATATAGTAGTTCAAGAATTCTTAGCTGCAAAATAAATTCATTTATTATGATGAGTAATATTTGCAGTAGTCATAACCCAGTGCTCTGTATCAAGTCATTATTGTGAAAGCTTTTTGTTCAAACAGGTACATTTTCTTGATAGTGGTGCAAATACTGTCTATTTACTAAAAATGGGTAATGGAGCACAATTTTATCAATAGAACAATTTTATGATGCCAGCTGAATGATCAGGAAAGACAGTATGGCTTTTAATTCTGTTTCTCAGGTATTGCAGCATTGATTCTTTCAGGCTTCACACTCTTCTTGTGGGAGTTCTCTCTCACAATTCACTTTGATGTATAAAGATGAAAAGCAAGAACATGACATAAATGTGTAGTTTGCACAAAGTTTATGCATATCAAAGATTCAGAGAAAAAGGAGCTTTACTACGTCACAGAAGTCTCCAAAGTATGTGTTTATGTTCTTTGTGGCTAGGGGTTATTGCTCACTAATGCATACAATCAGCCACATAAAACATAAGTAGTGATAAGCCTTTTTTTAAACTCTGTATAGTGGGTCAGAAATGTACTTACCCTACATAACACATCAGGCAATGACTGAGAATCAGTATATTCCAAGAAAGATGTAAATTGTACTTATATTAAAACAGACATATTCAAATGCAGTCCATGTCCTCAATATGGCTTGTTATAATCCAGTATGTGTAGTAAAACTACAAGCCCTGCCCCAGTATAGAAAAAATCCTAAATTCTTTCAGTCAGAATTAGAATTTTCCAACTTACTCTTTTTTTTCCACATGAAGTCTTTTTTTCTTTTTTT
>VZRH01002606.1:2772892-2784058 GCA_013397555.1 Urocynchramus pylzowi
TTTCTTTCCTCTCACCAACCAGGCTGAATTCAGATCCCAGGAGGTAAAATAAAAATAAAATGTTTTCTAATTAAATACCACTGTCTCATGAGTCTTTGGAAAGAAACTTTGACTCCCTGGGTTTATTAGAATGCATAAATGTTATGGTCAAATATAACAAATGGATTTAGATCTGCAGTCTCTGTCTTGCTCTTTATGCAGTTCCATAGAATTGGATAATGTGGAAATTGTCACTAGGACTCTTGAAATGCTACAATTCTGTTTTAATCTGAAATTTTTAACCACTAGGTGTAAACCAGTATTTTAATAAAGAATTTTCTACACAAATAATGAAAAACCTGAGTTTCTGAGTTCAGCAGTAGCTTTGTATCCGTGTCACTACAGATGTTTATCTCACTTTTGGTGATCCATCAGTTTTCTGCTTTACATTCTCAAACTTTATCTTATTCCTTTAAACAATTAGGAAAATAACAACTTGCTGTACAGAAACTTTTTATATTGCAGCAGTTGCTTGTCTAGGAAAATATCACATTGTAGGCATTTGTTTTCCTTTTCATGTTCAGAAACCATTAACTCAAT
Source organism: Urocynchramus pylzowi (assembly GCA_013397555.1). NCBI lineage: Eukaryota > Metazoa > Chordata > Aves > Passeriformes > Fringillidae > Urocynchramus > Urocynchramus pylzowi. The sequence goes on from VZRH01002606.1 coordinate 2,773,472, forward strand.
TGTCACTAATAAAGATTAATCTTTTCTTAGTAGTTAGCAGTTCATTCAGTAGCAGAAGGAGAAAGGTGAGACTTATATAACTGCACATTCTAATTACCCAGTGATGTAATTATATTAAAATGTTACATTACAAACACCCTGTTTGTTTGTACAAGCATGTATTTGCATGCATCATTTGTCTGAACTGACAGCAATGTAATAGTTGAGGTGATTCACACAGTTAGAATACTTTCTGGAGAATTTTCAAGGGTACAAACACGTTACTCCAAGGAGTTGTGTAATTATGTGCTGATTCTTTTTTTTTTCTAGTTGAAATACATCATGTATCCTCATGAGGCCCGGTTTGTTAAGTAACCATATGAAGGAGATGAAAATTAATTTCACTTTCTGCTTTCCTACTTCTAGTGATACAAACTCTCAGCTGTGTTAATTATAATCATGGGTTGGTTTACATGACACCAGGCCTGCTGGTGACAGATGGAGTACACCTGTCCCAAAGGGGGAGAACTCCTTTGCACAGGAGTTATCAGGATTTAGTGAAGAGTAAACTGAATTTGAAGGGAGAAAGACATAAAACCAGTCTCTCTAGAGATAAACCTGGGGACAGCATGTTTGAGAGATGTTGTGCTAGTGAGGTCCTTTGGTCTGACAGCTCAGTGGAGGTAGGGGCTGGAGATCCTCGTGGCTGCAAAGATACAAGAGTTATTGATGAGTTAGACACCGTGGAAGCACCTGAGAATGGTTGTACAGGAATTAGGGGATCTCGCTGCAGAGAGGTGGGGATCTATAGCCCAATGTCCACCTGCACCAGTGCACACAGCAGGGACAAACAGCAGGAGGAACTGGAGCACACTGGGCAGCTGGAAAACCATGGCACAGCTGCCATCACAGAGATATGGGTGACTTGCATGCCTGGAGTGTGCAGTGGATAGCTATAATTTCCTTAGAAGAGATAGGCAAGGAAGGAGAGGTGGTCTGACAGCCCTGCATGGAAGGGAGTGTTTTGACTGTCTAGAGCTTGATGCTGGTGCCAAAGGGTTGAGTGGTTTTGGTTAAAAATCAGGGGAAGTCCAGCAAGGCAGATGTTCTGGTGGGAGTCTGTTATAGACCTCCCACCAGGATGAAGAGAAAGATGAAATATTCCATAAGCAAATGGGTGAAGTTTCTTAGTCATTAGTCCTTTTTCTCTTGGGGAACTTCAGTTTACCAGATGTCCTCTGGAAATGCAGAAAAACAACAGAGAAGAAGCAGTCTAGGAGGTTCCTGTATTGTGTTCTGGAAGAGAACTTCCACAGCATTCTCCTTGAGAAACCAGCTGCTCATGGCTTGGATGGGTGTGCTCTTTGCTGGGTAAAAGCTGGCTGTGGGGCCAGGCCCAGGAGTGGTGGGGAGTGGAGTCACATCCAGCTGGGGACAGACACCAGGGATGTTCCCAGGGCTCAGCCTTGGGGCCAGTCCTGTTTTATGAGGAGTTTTATGAGGACTGAGGGAGCTGGGGGTGTTTGGAGAAAAGGAGTCTCAGGCTTTCAGCTGATAGGAGGCTGTAGTGAGATGAGACTTGGTCTCTTTTCCTAAGAGGAAATGGCCTCAGCTGTGCCTGGGCATGTTTATATTTGGTATTAGGAAAAATTTTCTCAAAGTAAAAGTTGTCAAATATTGGAACAAGCACTGGCTTCCCAGGGAAGTAGTTGAGTCACAATCCTTGGATCCCATGTCACTTAAGGACGTGGTTTAGTGGTGAAAATTGGTGGTGTTAGGTTAATGGTTGGACTAGCTTATTTTTGAGGTTTTTTCCAACCTTAAGAATTCTATGATTGTATGAAGTACTTTGCTGGTCTGTCTTTTTAGCAATAATTGTATGTGACACTTTATGCAGCTTATGTGATATTAGAGAGAATTTTGAAGCTAGTGTGGATTTATTCTGTTACTTTATGAATGCAATCAGTTAATATTAAGCTTGTAGATGAATATAATCACAGACTTTTTTCACTGAAATCGGACAAAGAATACTGCATGTGACACCTAGGTAAACAGTAACTGGAGAATGCTTTTGTACTGTATACACAGCTTAAAAAATGTTTCTGAAATAATCTATGATGACTGACAAATTGTGGGTAGTATAGACCTGACTAAAAGTATGCCAGAATATGATAAATGAAGCAAAGTTAATGCTTCAGCATGGAATACATAGCAGATTTATTTTTATTGCCACCTTCATGCTCACTTAGCCTATAACCTAAGTAGTTTTCCATTAAAGTCAGGAGTTTTGCTGCTCATAATATGAAAAATATTCAGTGCCTCAAGTTATACCTCAGAATAGACAGTATGGGCAGTACCCTTATTTTCTCATAGTGATCTTTTTATCTAAAAACATCATCTAAGGGACATGAACAGCAAACAAGACACTCTTGTCTTCTATTCCAATCAATTCTTCAAAGGTGCTCACTTGTTTTTAAGGTGTCCAGGCAGCTGGTTTTTTACAGAAGTAAAAAGCTGAGGTAGATACATATTCCTGACACTTCTCAATTATTTCTCAGGATAGGTTCTTTGAGAGATAAAACATTGCTTCCAAATTTATTTCAAATATAATTTATATATTATTGTCCAACACAATTTATTTTGTGAATGATCTATGGATTAGATTATGAATCTCTGTAAAATAGAAAAGAGAATGTATCTGTAATATTCTTGCTCATTTCAATTGAATTTACTAAAAAATATTAATTAATTTTCAAGTTCTTTCATTCGAGTACTTCCATGTTCTGAAGCACTTTGTCATTCTCCATTCTGAAACACTTTTTCAGTCACTTCTGCTTATAACTGTTCCCTGAAAACTTTAAAAATAACATAAAATCTTCTTTCCTTACCTGTTTTTTTAAAAAAAGTTTAATTCTCTATTTTTGCCTTTTATACTAACTTGTTGCCAATTCTAAAATAAAATCTGTTCTAGAGTACCTGGAATAGAATAGCAACTGTCAGTGCCATCTTATTCCACTGAGTAATAGAAGAGAAATTCCAAAATCTTGAGTTTAAAAAAAAATGCTCCTACAACCTAATCTGAGAAAGGGCTAGATAGCATCTCAGAGTGAAGTTTTTCCTCAGAGTGTATTTTTTTAAAATATTATTTTGAAAACACATGGTCACAATTTTTTCAGTATTGCAATTACAAGTCACAAGGAAGGGGATTAATGTTGCTTTGTTGTTAACATCAAGTGTCAAATACTGAATACTTTCACAGGAGTTTCAGGTGCTGATTCTCAGCAGGGATGATGATAATACAACTTTTCTTTTTAGCTGGATATCAAAGAGAAGTCAGAAATCAGCAATAAACCAGATAGGTAGATGTCACTACTTCTTTGTCAACTATTTTGTTTCAGTTTGTTTAGTCTGGATGGTCCTTATTATAAAAACAGGAATTTATTGCTGCTGCAGCTTGCCTATGAGTTGATGCATTAATGTGTATTCTGCTTTTGCCCTCCTTGTTTCTGAACTTAAAAGAAAAAACCCTTATCAGCACAAATTTTCTTTTGGGAGGTAAAAGGCTTGTTTCATCAAGATGTCTAGTTCTCTGGTACTAGAATGAGATTTCAGTACTCTTAAATTTTTTTTCTCATGAAAATAAACACCTCTCAATTGTCAGAAATTTCACATATAAAGTAGGTGTCTCCAAATAAGAACATAAATTTATTTTAATTTCTCATTTGCATATGTTCTCATAATCATGGTAGAAGAAAAATCCCACTTTTCACATGTGCTAAATAACCTAGTATATTGTCACTTGGTTGATTTACGTATTTCCTCTGTAAAAGTTTATTGAGCACACCAGAGGGATGGTCCTAATTTTTCAATTGTAGATCAGCATTCAAACCCTACCAGTTTTAAAACGCAGGTTTTCAAACACAGATTAGATGAGAAAAGCTTTTGTAGCATGAAATGTGATGTTCTGTTGTGTTGAGTAAGATTATTAGAGTAGGACATGGAAAAATCACAAGTAGAAATGGAATAGAAGGGATAAGATGATTTGCCATTATTCTGAACAAGTTCCAATTCCTGCATTTTCTCTTAACCTTATCATTTCTACAGGATGCCCCAGCACTCTTTGTGTAAGCTTTTCTAAAACAGACTCTCCCACATTCAAAGAAGGGATGGATGGACTTTCTCACAATCTTTCAAAGTGCATGCCCTGTTTCACTGCAGACCATCAATTTGAAGTGGCAGGAATTAGACTGAGTGGTTACCAGAACTTTGAAGACTTCTGCCATTCCATCTTCCCATGACCATCAGTATTTACTAGCTCAGTCTAATCTGTCATTTAGTTCTTCTATTCACTTTGTATTGCTTATAGAACATTTACTTGAAAAGTGAATAATCAGTAAAAACTAGGCAAAAACCCAGTGGTAGCCTTTAATATATTCTGATGATGAGTTTAAAAGGGTATCTGTGCCTTATGCAATTATGCCTCCTACCAGACTGTTCAATACACTTGGCTAAAGAGCACATAATTTTTCATTTGTGAGACCAAATGTGTATTTTCCCAAGGCAGGCAAAAAGAAAAAATGATTGTATTGTGATTATTAACATGTTAATGTAAAAGGGATAAATTGTACAGTGCATAACTGAGGAAAAGTATTAATTTTGGCTTAGGGCAGATATCTTCCTGAATATGTAAGAAGTTAGTGACCTACAAAGAATACAAATAAGGAGTAAAATAAAAGTACAAATCATTTCCAGAGAAAAGTTATGCTGGCTTTGTGGAAGGTTTTTAGGCAGGACTAAGAAAAATAGTTGTCTTCTAAGAAGTGCCTCCAAATTTCCCTTTTTATGAATATACAGCTGCCATGTCACAGGTTTTCTGGATGTGAATTTACACTTTTTCACAATACTAGCTGCTCTGTATATGCACTGTGCAGCAGTTGTTTACTGTAGCAACTCCCACTATCTACTTTTGACAATGTTTGGCAAAAGTAACTTTTCTGTACCAAGTGCCCCATTTCATTTTCTGTCAGAAATTTACACTTTCTTTCTTTCAACTGTTGACAAGAATTTGAATCTCTTCTGTCAGCAGCAAGTTCCACATGTTCATTTCTCCTTGTATGCCCCATTTTTCATTTGAATCATTTCTTTTCATTGAATTCCATTTCATTTTGTAGGTTCTCTCTCTTGAGTGGATGATTTCATTTCATTGATGTTCACCACACAAACTGCCATTTATCCTACTTATGAATCCAAGGACTATTTTTTTTGGCTATTAGTACAGAATTATTATGTCAGCCTGTTTTGCAGTGATTCCATTGGGTTCATCACTTGTTATCCCTGATAACATTAGCAACTTTATGGAAGGGGACATTTGTCCTTCGTTGTGCAGTGCTGTATTAAATGGTTAGAAGACTGTAAACTGGTGTTCAGGATTTTCCATTTGGTTAAAATTCATATTTGAGAATTCAAAAAATCTAGCCTTAAGTTATAGTTACTCATCATAGTTTTACTGCATTTTGTCCCAGTTAATGTAACTATATTTGTGTTTAACTTCTCTGAAATTGTAATTAAATAATTTTGCTTTCAGAGTTAGAATAATGTAATGAAAATATATAGCTACTTAGTACTCTTTTTAGGGCTTATAATTGCTATTTTTTGTGTTGTCAGTTCTCTGATTTTATGTATATTTTTATGAGGGGGAGGTCATTTGATGTTATGTTGCCTACCAGGTACCCTAATATAGCACTATTGAGCTGTTTCTCATTAGATTGAGGGACATTATTTAGAGCTTATGACACTGAAAATCGGATATAGGCTCATAAATTCTTTAAGTTCTTCTTTTATATTTATTGTATTTATACAATTACACAATTGTATTTCTTGTATTTATACATTCTATTATGCTTCATATATATTCTCATGTGGGTTTAGGCTTCTATAGATAACATGTTCACCTTGTGGGCAATGTGGGTTTTTTTTTTTCAAATATGAGAATTTTCTTTAGGTGAAGTTAGCAGGATGTAAACACCTGGTACAAGCAGACACAAGCTCTGCTGTTTGTATCCAGGTATCAATTTAATGTACAGAGTAACCAGATTATAGGAATGCAGTACTGTGCTCTCTGCAGTGTTTTGTCTGCCTTAAAATTATTTAGAGGCCACATAACCAGTTTATTGTGTATCTGCCACCTGTTCTTACAGTAATTCTTACTGCAGGTGATGTAGAGTCGACTTCTGACACCTACTTTTAAGTGTTGATGGTGTGTGAGCTGTTTAAGTTCCTGCTAAGAGCTGGTGGAATCTAGAACGTTATGCAGCTGGCCAAATACAGTTATCCCATTTTCTTCACCTCCCTAGCAATGCAAGAGCATCTGTGTTTGCACCTTCTCACACCATGGAGAAATGTCCAAGAGCTGTTTCTGAATGTGTTTTGCTGCAGGAGGCTTTGCCACTGAGCTCAGCTTGGTTGCAATTCCTTGTCTTCCCAGTTCTGCACAGACAAGGATAAGAGAGAAGCACTTCCAAAGGACAGGTCAGCCCAGCTAAGCTGGGGCTGTTTGCCTCCTGGAGAAACATTCCTCTCCTCTGACTTAGAGAGAGCCTAGAAGTAGTTAAATAACTCACTGACTACACTAGCTACCTAAACTTGGTGTAAAATGTGTGTGTGCGCTCTCCCTCTCCTGTGTAAAAGTGGTGGGGGTTTTGTAGGGTTTTTTTCACTTCATGTGGTGGTCTTTAATAGGTTAAAGAGTTTATAGTTCCATGTAGGTCCTACCACTCTGTATACTTCTAAATCATGCAATTGCCCATGAGGCAATAGAAGAGAAACAAGATGTAAACTCAAGACTGCTGAGATCACTTTTCCCCAAAATGATGACCATGAATTTAGTCATAGGTAACAATTAAGATATGTGAAAGTATGTCTAGAAAATTTCTTCTGCCAGATCACTCCAAGTTTTAGGCTGTGTCTTCTGCTGACCCTCCTGCCCACACAAATGTCTCATAAGTGTTGCAGCAGAGATATTAGTTTGGGTTTTTTTCTCTGACTCTCTGAGAAATGTTTATGCCTCATGTTGTTCTGGCTTGTCTTGCCTCTGTTGTCACCAGGTGGGAAAGTGTTAATGCTCTATGTCCTTTATGTTTCTTTTCCATATAAAATGGGTTGAAGTGCCTGAAATAGCAGTAGTTTTTCACATTTACCCTTCTGTGGGGAGTAACTCTTCTGAATCAGAGTAGAGGTGGAAGAGGTTGTAGAAATGGCAGGAGAGAACAGAAATTTAGCTGTCCATTTTTGCCTCAGTAAATTAGCAGCTTTCAACTGACCAGATTATGCATTTAAAACAGAACCCAGTATTTATGAACAATTATAGTAGAGAAAATAATACATTGCTTATCATCTTTTTATTTAGGTTGGATTTAGTATTATGCACTAAGAGTCATCAGAATCATTGGTATGAGATTGAAAATGTCTGGACTCAAATCAGAATTAATATCTTCATCTCTGCACTCTCTGTGTAGTTGAAAAGATAATGCAAAACCAAAAGAGGCCATAGGCATCAAGAAGTGTGCATATTAATCAGTTCTGAAGATGAGCATTTTTATTTTCTTTGTGTAATTTTTTTTTCACGTTAGAAGTCTTTCATACCTCATAGCAGCTTGATTGAAGAAAAAAGTGTCAGTCAAAAAGAACTTATATCAGGTTACACTGATAATTTGTTGTGAAATAAATGAATTAACCTTAAAAAGAGACTGTGTGGCTTCTTTTATTAATGCCAGAACATTAATTTCTGGTATCTGGATCTGATATTACAGTTTTTAGACAAACTTTGCCAATGGAGGAAATGTGAGCACCAGCTAGTAACTAAGCAGATTAAAGATATAAATTATATTCTCCCCAGAAATACCATACATTGTCTACTATATTAAACCTACCTAATTTTAATTTCTACCTCAGTCTGCTAGATTGGATACAATTATAATGACTTTTTTTTTTTTTTTTTGCAACTACTTTATAGCTCAACAAAAAAGAATAGCAAGACACATTTTCTAGAGGACTAAGTACAAAACCCAGAAGACTGAGTCACTTAATTTCATTGTTGAACTTCAAAGGTCTTTTGCTGGGAAAAGCTTACAGTTGTCCTGCTATTTTTTGTACTGGTTATATCAAAGTGTATTTCCCTGATCTATAAATGAAGTGGTAAATCCTTTCTTTCCAGAACCTGGAAACCTGCTGGAAGCTGTGAGATCAAAGCTATGAAATAAACCTGTTCTCACTTATGTTACACCTATTACAGTCACAACAGTGCATTAGCCTGAACGGATCATCTCTTTTTCTTTTTAACTGTGATATTGTAATTCTATGCCTCATGAGTAAGAGCTGCAGCACTGTTTAAATCCCAGCTTGTTGATTTGCTTAAAAAAAATAAAAAAAAAGGTAGTCATTTTATTTTAACCTTTGATTTGTGAGACTTGGAATACTACGGAGGGTTAGCACCGCCTGAAAAATACCGCCAAAAAATGTGATTTCTGCAAGGAGAGCTGTAAGTGACAGCTTGTTGTTTTGTTATCTTGTGTTTCCTGTTGGATTTGAGCACACACAGTTTTACCCCCGGGTGCTGTGGGGCTCACACTGCCTCAGGTGAAGCCAGCATTGTTTCCAGTTTTAATCCAGCTCTGTGGTCGGGGCGTGGAAGCAGAAATTCCACGCGGTGTCCTTGGAGCAAACTTGCAGCTACATTTCCACAGCCACCAATTCCTTGCACTAAGCCTCATCCTGGGAGACTCCAGTGCTGTTGATAGCAAAAGGAAGTTTACAGATTGTCAGCACTTATTGTGACTGACTCAGGACAGAAACTCTTCACCCAGGTCTTTGGGTGAGATGGAGGAAAGGGAGAGGAAACTATGGGTATATTTAAATTATTTAAATAATGTTATTTTAATTTTTAGGCTACTTTACTAATTTAAATATTTTATGGGTTTATTTCTAAGATCTTTACAAGGCAAGGCTAGAGGTTGACATTTCCACGTAATATGGGGGCAGATATTTAGAATATATGCTAATATAAATCAGATTTGCTTTAAATATTTCTTCTTCTCAATTCCTATGTTCTTATGCAGTTTCTGCTTTTCATTTTTGTGTAATTTTCACTGCATGTCTCAATACTTGGGAACAAATAGAAACAAGCTGGACCTGACAGAAATAGAAAAAAATTATTTTATGAGTTTAGTTAAGAAACTTTGTAGAAATCTGTCTTTATTAGCATGCTGTTTTGCTGATGATTTCTGTGTTTTCACTATGGCTTATAGCACTGTAAATTAATTTAACATGAAAGGATGAAAATATTGCTTTTAAATTTTTCTCATTAAATTATGAAAAAAATATTACAATAAATAATAGAAAAGAATGCCTCTGGTAGAAGCTTCTGTTTACTCAATCATTGCTGTAGCAAGAGTGAATTATTGCAGAGCTAACTCAGAGGCAATATTTTTGCAGCTACATTACATAAAACAGATGATCTCAAAACTTCAAAAAGCATAGAAAAAAAAGCACGGTCTGGATCCTTTGAAAGTTAGACATCTATTTATATTTCTGTGAGGGGCTTGGGCAAGAGAGTTGGCTGCAATTGAAGCTTCTCACATCTCAAGTGTTGTGGTAATGAAGTGAAAAGTGAATTTCATTGATATCCTGCATGAACCAGCTCTAGGTGCTGAGTTTGAGGTCAGGTTATTCCACATACATGGGTGATTGTAAGGTGTCTGGGAGGGTAGAAAATAATTCTGTAAGTTACAATAGGGATGCTGATATTATCATCCACCTTAATAAAATATCTGTAATTTTGCATTACCTGGAAAGAGCATCTTTTGTTTTGTTTTGGTCTTGGCTTTGTATTTTGGTCTCCCTATGGAGATATTTTCTATACAGCTCATTGTTCCCTGGGGTGCTAAAAACATTCCTTCTGCTTAGGTGTTTTTTTCCAAAGTATCTTACTGTTCCATCCCTTTGAAATAATCCAATTTATCTTCAAGCCTGGATTGCTCCAGACTTATTCTTCTGCAGTTTTTCTGTTTCCTGCCTACATTAATTTGAAGAGGTGTTATACCATTCAAGGTGTGCAGAAACCATGTTATACCATACATTACAGGCAGGAACTGGGCCTGAAATTACTGATGTGTTTTCTGTCTTATCCACTGGAAATAAAATGATGTAAGATATTTTGAACTATTGACAAACAGATATCTTAAAAATTAACACAAATGCTCTTAATTGCTCTAATGATAATGAGTCTTTTGATACTTAATTTTATGGAAAGGACAATCTATAACCCCTTTTTTATTTTTTCATTTAAGTAGTGATAAGCCACAGAAATACAATACAGAATACCTCAAGTGATACCATAATGCATTTGGGTTTTTTCCTCTCTGTATATGAGATTTCTGATTATGATTCTTAAAGATGCCTTGTGAATGCTGATGTACAACTGAGAAGTAGAAGAGCCAAGCAATTATTATTTCCAGGGCATTTCTTGGTGATTTAGTAATCTTGTGATTTCTTAATTTTCTTCTGCAAGACAGGTAGAAATGTTACCCTTTCTTTCTGGTGTTTTTTTTTTTT
>VZRH01002606.1:2784139-2843266 GCA_013397555.1 Urocynchramus pylzowi
CTTTTTTTTTGGTTTTTTTTTTTTTTTTTTTTTTTTTGCTAGATACATTAAACAGGTTTTATTTATGAAGCATTTGTGAATGTCACCTAGAAAACATGTATTTAACATGTTGTTATATTCGGTTATAATTCTCCATGCTATGGACCAATGAAATAAGAAACTTCTTTTGAAATTGCTTAGAAATTTAGTGTGCCAAAGATATATGTATAATAAACTTGCTATATATGCACATGGTCATACATATGATTTTCTGTGTATTTAGCTCTAGAATACAGTGTTTGCATTAGGCTGTCAGTCTCCAAAATGTATTCTAGGTTGCAATTCTAGGATAGTGTTTGTAATACAGTGCTGACACTGAGCAAGCTCATCTCAAGAATAGAGCTATTAGAAGATAAAACATCATTTCTTCTGGATTGTTGCTGATGATGTTTACAGTCATGAAGATAAAACATTTGCAAGTTTTTCAAAGTGTTGGGCTCAGTTGTGCCTTCCTCCAGCCCTTCAGGAGTTACTGCTCTGCAGCAGGCAATGCTGAGAAAATAAACTGTGCCACAGATGCTACTGGGAAATCTTGGATGCTGTCCAGAATTTGCAGTCACAGCATTCCCATGCCACTTGCTTCCCACTGTTTTATAGAAGGTGATGGTGTACAGTTGGTTTGGGTTATTCCCAGTCTTTTAGGTTTGGGTGTTTTAGTAATTGGGGGAAGCAGAAGAGAGAAACTTGTATTTTCCCAAAAGATTTCTCTTCTCACTGACTTACACCTGGACAACCAAACAAAAAATCTGTTTACATTTGGCTGTCTTCAGGATCATATTTTCTGAAAATAAATGTGTGGAATGGTGTTATACTTAGGAAATCTTACTTTAGGAGCTACACATCCACTTGGGCAGAAAAGAAGCAATGTTATATGGCTTCTGTAACAAACTAAGTGATGCTGCTCTTGTTAGGGATAATAAATGGTGTTAATAAACAGTTTCAGTATGTTCTACAGAGCAAATTTATTTTCTAAAATTATTTTGTAATTTAAACAAATTATTTTGAGTCTATCATAATTGTCTCATAGAATATTAATGAATGGAGAGAGAATAAATTTAAACAATTCCCTATTCATCTCCCTTTTCAGGCACAGAGAAATACTGTTCTATTTTAAGTTATTTTGTGCTACATTTCTGACATCTATTTTGAGTTAAAATAACTGTAAAAGTCATATTCTTTCTTCTTATTTTTTGTCTTTGTTCCTTAAATTGTGCCCTAGCACTTGCACCACTGAGTGAAAAAATGTAGAAACAATTGTTCAAATCTTGTTTAGTATTTTGCTGATGTTGGTGTAGATATTGTCAGAGTAAATTAGTTCGGCAAATGCAAAAAAATTGCACACATAGGGATATGTATGATCATTATAAATTGATATGAGTAGCTGATATTACTCTTTATTTTCAGGATAGTTGTTTAGTTGCTGTTAGGGCTTTCCCATCTGGGGGTGGGTAGAGAGAATAGCTGTGGTATTTATGTTTGCAGAGCAAACAGATGCAGCAGTGTTGGAGAAAGAAAGTAAAAAAAAAAATATGTTGATATGAGACTCTAAGGACTATTTTTTTTCAGTCAGTCTATGGTCTATTTGGCACTTCAGCCTCTGAGTTCATAAAGCACCCAGGCCAGATTTGGTTTGGGTATGCTGGGTACAACCCCAGGTTCACTTGTTGATTAGTGGGGTTGGCTTTACCCTCAGCTGTACTTTGGAAGATTCTGTTGTTATGAAATGCCTAGCACTTAATGCTCTGTAAAGAAGACATACTTTTGTTTTGTTTTATATGTGCTTCAGTATTTTTGAAGAAAACCAGGACTGGGGTTCCCTGGGCTTAAGTTAAAACCATTGCTTGTACTAAATAAATTTGGCAGTTCTGAAATTGGATTTTTTAAAATTCCTTTTACATTGCATTCCCAAGCCATCATACTGATTAATTGAATTACGATTTTAAAGAATGTATGTGGGCTGCCAGGGGTGGAGGGGAAACAAAACAAATTGATGTTCCACAACCTCTAAACCAGTCTTCTGACATTATTGAGATGAAGTGGAGATTTCCATGGAACTGGTGCCTAGACTTGAACAAGATGTCAGCAGCTATTTTAATGTTAATGGGCTGGCAAAGTTGATGGAACCAAGGAAATCAGAAGTTAGAAACTCTTCTTGCTACCCAAGAAGTATTTCAGTGTTTCAGATTACAATGGTGTTGCTTTCCTGAATCTGAGAATTATGGAGGCAGTGAGAGTCTTAATTGTTTGAATCATTGCTGGTTTTGTAGTCAAACAAGTCTTTACCGTGATTGACTGTTTTCCTATGAATTTAGAGATGCAATTAGACTAAGGGCTGTTCTGTGCTGTTCTAGCTGAAGGTGAAGAGAGATAATTATGATGTATTTGTCATTAATATGGCAGGAAAATTGTTATTATAAAAGGGTAAAGAGCCAGCAAAGTAGCAATATCATAACTTCCTTTTTAAGCAGTGAGGAAATCTTTTGTATTGAAGATCACATTTGCATGGGATGGCTGCATGAGGTTTGTGTGAGCTGTTCAACATGATTCCTGAGGCTTTTTTGCTAGACTCTCCTAGTTATCTCAGGATTAGTTTTTTGAAAAGTACAATGAACATGTGAGTGTCTTATGGTTTAAGCTAATCGCATAAAATATCAGAAGATTAACTTCTAGAACATGTATTAAATTAGACAACAGAGAATTATCTTAACTTTAGAAAATTGATTCTGAAAGCATGTAAAGCTCATTGGCTTTAATACTAGGATCAGATGAGCATCAAGATTCAGATTTTGGCTTGTCCAGACTAAATCAGGTTGCATTCAGTCCCCAGATGTATCACTTAGGGCTATTTGTAGAGCTAGTTGTCTTCCTTTAATAGGAATAAATATTTTCAAAATTAAAGCTTTTCAGAGCAATAAATTAATTTCAAAGTAAATTTAATAGGAACATGTTGAATAATTTTCATTATGGTGATTTGGTTTTAGGAAATATATTAATTTTCATGTGCATGCTATAGTGAAATATCATTTTATGGCATGTATACAGTGAATTAATATTCTGTTTTATGATTTTGAGATTAAATCAAAATAAAAGATGGCATAGTTCTGAGTCATAACTCCCACCCTCAATCAGGGTGATAGTGTATTTCCAAGATTTCAATAATTCAGTATTCATATACTCCACAGTCTTATTCACAGAGCAGGAGTCTTCTTGAAAGTCCCTGAATGTGCTTAAATGAAAGGAAAAAGTCACAACAGACCATGAGTGGTGTTTAATATCTTATTATTTATGTGTTCTTCCAAAAGCCACAGAGAATTAGGGAGGACTGAAGCAGATGAATGAAGATGGAATAAATAAAAGTTAACTCAGGCCAGAAAAAAGCTGGAGGAAAGGAGGAGGGTGGTTAGGGATGCTAATAAATAACTAAATAAATTCTTCCCATCTGTCCCTAGCACTTAATTTTTTGTGTAATAACTGGAAAGGCAATGTCTTTCATGTTGAACCTATCTTAAAAAAAGGACATGAAAGCCAGTACATATCAGTTGTGCTTTTCTGAAGTTAAAATTTCTTTATATGGGTACTATAGAATTAACACATGAATTTTTATGTAGTCATTAACCTGTCTTTAACATGGCAAAGACATAACTGCTACCATTTTAGTCCCATTTCAATAAAATTACTTTTGCATACCAAAATACTGCACACAAGTAGAACTAAGATGACCATGAACCTGTGGTTTTCTTGTTGTGTGATCTCTCTATAGTTACCAGTGTCTGAGTTATCTTCAACATGCCCACAATTAGTCTTGTGCCATAAAAACATCACTAGAACCAATCCTTGGTCTAGAATATAAATGCCAGTTTTTAAGTGCTCTATAGTACAGTAAATAACTAAACAATTCAGAATGTTGTATAAAGAAATTCTTCCTACTTTTTTTTCTGGATTCTCAGTACATTTTTTGGAGTTGGTAGCTGCAAGCAATATCCCTCTATGCTTCTTTTGCTGACTTCTGAATTCCAAAGCCGAGATAGCACTAAGCAGGGTTTTTCAAAGTGTATTTTAGCAATCCTTTGTATGTTTACAGCCATGTGTGTCTAGACCTATCATGCTGTATTCTGAAACTTCTGCTTTATAAACCTTTGTGGAAATATGACTGTTCAGAGTAATTTTATTAGACCTAAGAGGAAAAAAAAAAAAAAAAAAAAAAAAAAGCCACAAAATGTAACAGTGAGAAGTAGTAGTATTTTTTCTCCTTGAAGTGAATGTACAGAAGTTTCCTGAAGACTATAATCCTGCCCCAGGCTGTTGGAACATGTGTTATGGCCTCTATGGTCTGTTACATATTTATGGGGGTTTTCTTAACTTTAGTTAGGCCCTTCACAAGAGCCTGCTTTTACAGTGTCAGATTTGAAACTGGTGCTATAAAATTAGTATTACAAGTCATAGTTTTTTCATATGTCTGATTACTTCTTCTTGTAATTGCTTGCTTACTATACTTTTGCAGGAAAGGAAAGAAAATTTTGAGGCATTTTAATTTCCTTTCTAAAAGGGACACTGCCTGTCTTCAGCACTGGACAGAAAGATGCAAGGTGGTTTGGGTGTTCAGAAGTGTTGAGTTCCCTTGCTGAAGGGTTGAGTTCCCTTACACCATGTTCAGCACTAAGGCTTTTTTCCCTTGCAGGTGGCACTGGAAATACAGAATATACCCACAGTAGGAGCATATGGTATTTTGGAATGCTATTATAATGAGTATCATTGAAATAAGAAAGATTTGACATTTCCTCCAAAGAATCACTCTTGCAGAGGCTATTGGAAACCTGCAACTCTGCAACAGGCAGATATCAATTAATGCTGTGTCACAGTGAGTTTCCTATTGAACTGTTTATTATACATACATTAGAGTGATGCAAAGTGCTTGGGTTAATGTAATTGCAGTCAATTAGCAACAAATTAATAATGATTAACCTACTTTTGAAATACCTTTATGATGAGATATTTCCTCTGGGTTATTAAACTGTGAGGTCACCAGAGGAAAAATGTTAACATGCACATTCTTTGCCATTATGAGTTAACATGCACACTTTTCTATCAAAATAACTTCAATGTAGTAGTGTTTCCATTTTAATAGGACAAATCTATTAGCTTCATTTATATTTATTCCCATAAGAGTTGACAGAATGTCTAAAAGCTGTCATGGCAGTACCAACTGATTTCTAGGAGAAGTAAAAATGCAACTTGATTTTGACACTCAGATTCTTACAATATGAAGCCAAATATTAAGAAACATCTACTCAGAGAATTGGCTAAAAGTTATAGAAGCAGAACTAAATCTTTCATATGCTGTTTCTGAAGTGTAATTGAGCATATAAATATGAAGGTGGATATAAATTCAGGCTCTTTCAATGAAGAGAGCTTTCTTATGAAAATACTAGATTTGAGAATTGCCATAGCAACAGTGCTGTTTCAGAAAGGGACTAACACTATATATTTTCACTGTTATATTTCCATTTCAATACATTTTCCTTAAAATTATCCATTTTCTGGACTTTGTAATGTTAAGGGAGTGTCATACATGTGTGCTAGCTCCAGGGTCTCAAAAGAAAAATATTTAGCTAAAAGGAATTGATGTGCAAAGCCATAAAATGGCAACTCCAGCATTTCAGAGGCAGCATGTATCTGAATAAAAAGCAGTGATAATAGAGCAGGGAAAAGGCAGTGTAAATTTTTCGTGTAAATAGTACCCTATTTATCTTAATTTTAATTATTTAATATAGTTTTCTGATTTGTTGGAGACACAGGGAAATCAGTTTTGGCAATTATTAGTAATTTTGAGTTTAAAGAGGAAGAAAAAAAGATTTTTCTATTTAATAGTCTAATTTATTTAGCAATTAAACCATAAACATTTGGCATATTTGAGTATATTCTTTATATGATGAGCTATTTTGGATTTTGTGCTTGATATGATGTAAATAAATGAATTTTCTTGTAATATTTGGGAAATGTGCACTTTACCTTTGTTCTCAAGAAATTTATTTCAAATATATTCTCCCCAATTTGCCCTCAGTAATGTACTTCTTTTCATTTCTTTTGAATTAGCAAGGCTTCTATTGTAAGGCTGTTCTTATGTCCACTCTACCAGGAAGCTAAATTATCTGAAGACATAGTAAAGAATATATCATTAACTAGAGCATCCTGATTGCTCTAGTTGCATTTCTAAGTTTAAAAGGGGCAGCAAAGATGACCTCTTTTGATGGCCCAAAGAGTGGTTCAAGTGGCTCACAGAATGACACAAAAAAGAAAGATACATCTGATTTTTATCCACATTCTATATTTACAGTCCTCTTATCTGGAACTGGTATCTCCTCCATTAAGCAAGTGTTTAATTTTTAATCTTTTTCTCAGGCTTTACTTTGGTGGGTTTATTCCATCCCTTCTGTAGCTCTGGATATAGAAAAAGTCTTGTCCTTTTCCTACTGCTGCAGTCCCTCTGGTGCTAGAAAAAGTTATTTGCTGTTACAAAAAAATCCAATTTCCATAAGAAATAAATAATGTCTGAACTGAAGTTAAAGAGTTGCAGAATTATAAAATAACAACTTTAGTGTTCTTTTCGTGACACCACCAATATTGAAGTAGCAAGGACAGGATAATCTGAAAATACAGCATTAAATTCTCTTTAGCTTAATTTTTGCATTTTTGTAATAAAGTACAAAGGGAAATTCCACAATGGGAAACATTTTTATGTTTATCCTAAACAGTGATCAGAACCTCCTTTTCTCCACTGAGAATTCTTGTTTCTCAGCCACAAAAACAGGTTCCTTCTTTTGAAATCTGTTTTCTATGCTGAGATCCAGCAGACCTCAGCTATCTGCTAGTGCAGGATATTCATTCAGTATTAGATGTTCCTTTTGCTAAAGGCCATGACCTTCAGATTCCTGGATTTCTGACTTTGTATTCAACATAAACCTGACATACAACATGTGTTGACTTCCTTGTCCTGAGGACAAGTTAGCTTGAGTTAGGTTTGCAGTTAAAAGACAACTGTCTTTTAGAAATGACTCTGAAAAGTCATTTCTAATCTATATAAATGGACTGTTTCCCACAGCTGATGCAATTATATTAAGGTAAGTTTAGAGGCAAAATGGGAAACATTTGTGTATTTGGTAGTGTATGTAAATTTTCAATGAGTACAACTCATGACCTCTAAGTAAAAGGGGCACACACAATGCCTTATCAAACCAAAAACTGCTTAGGTATAACACCAGACTGAGCTTAATTAAATTCTGAATATAAAAAAAAAAAAGTGTTCTTTATCTTTTTAAAGGAACATTCACTGACTACATGAATGCACATGCTCATGCACGTGCTTACACTAAGAATGTAATAAAAGCAAATGAAAAGAAATTAAGGAAGTTTGAAAAATCATTTTAAAAGGTCTATCATACAGCATGTTCATTCCTGCTGTTTCACATGAGACAGTGGAAGAAAGACTATTTTGTTATTTGTTTGCAGTACTCCTGCTTTCACTCTCCTCCTCTTCCTCTGCATAACACAGCACCACTGCAGCTGTTGTGGAGTTGCAGATATGCCTAATTAATAATAAAACAGAGCAGCAGCCTAAGAGCAGACCTTCTGTGCCACCAGTTAGAAGATCCTGGCCATGTTTGTGCTCTGGGCAGTTTTTACAGCTGGTGCCAAGTGTCAGGACACTTTTAGCCCCCGTGGCTCTGTGGCACTCAGGAAGGGCTGACCCTCTATGTTTCACTTTTTGTCCATGAGCCAAGACCTCTCACACCTGTCTGGCCTGGCCAGTTGCTAGTCTTCTGTGAGAAAAGGCTGCTGTTGAGTTGTGTTTGCTCAGTTGTCCCAAGGCTACCTGGGTCATTCCTACTTTTTGAATAGCTTTAAAAGTTTTGTTTGCTTATATCTGTAAGTGATACACCATATGCTTTGCCATCTGTTGTTTTCGTGCCTTATTTTAGACCACTTTGAATAAAGGCACTTCAATTAAAAGTAGCATTAATACTCATGTTTTCCAAGTACACCTTGATAGGTAGAGCTGCTTAGTTCTCTTAAAATTGTTGTGATTACAGCAGTCTTGGTGGACAGAAAAAAATCAAAGAGTAGTAGATGGATTAGAAATCAAACTTTCGTTTCAGTAACTGTCAGTTTTACTGTCTTTGTCTACAGTCAAAGCAGGTATTAGAACTCTAAAAATAGCTCCAAAACATCTAAAAGATACCTTAAGGCATCTTTTTTTCTTTTTTCACTTTTCATCAGGAAGGACACATAATGAACAATAGAATGTAATTTCTTGGTATCAGCTTGAAGCTAAATTTTGTCATACAAAGATGTTAGCTTTGGAAGAGCATTTTAGAGACTTTCCATTTAAGTATGATCTTGGAAGATCATACTTATGTTTCTGAAGATTGAACGGATAATAAGAAATATTGTACTATAATTAAAAAAAAAAAACCAGTTTGGTTATCTTCTCTGCTTTCTCATGTCTCAGAATACACTGGTGAGCAAATGGGAGCAAGAGGAGAAGAAAAAAAGCAGCTCTCATCCTACCCTGACTCTGAAAGGATATACATTTTGTATGGTTGGGCCTCAAGATTTGGCCAAATCCCAGAATTTCCAATTCACAAAGAAAATTTTCAATTTGAGATTAGGCTGAATCAGACCAGAATGAAAAGTTTTCTAAACTACCCTGAAATTAGGCATACTTTGGAGCTTATTGATTTCTCTTCTCACTTTCAAAGACCTTTAGTAATCACTAGGAACTTCACCAGGACAAGATATCACAAATTCCAGAAGCTTCAATTCCAGAAGAAACCCACCAACCTTCAGTGGTATCATTTGTCCCCATTACCCTGAGGTGACCTGGAAGTAGCAGAGGCTGAGGAAGGGATTTCCTGGTGAAGCTGCAGTCCCTAGGAGAGGATTTGTGTTTGTGTGCACTTTGCCAGCAGCTAAGGCATTCATCAAAACCTCATCTTGAAACTGGCAAAACTTTGTTGAGCTTGAGGCCTCTCTAAAAAGACATTTCTGGCAGTGTGAGTGGTGAATGACTATGAGAACACCAGGCTACAGGAGATTTTGTAAGCAGAACACATACTGCTTGATTTGTCAAGCAGGCTGCTTGGTCTTCTCTTTCATTTAAGTATGACAAGTAAAACAGGCTCCACTAATCAAGTTTCTTAATCAGATAATTGTATGTATTTTGGCATCTTGATTCAGTAAAAATGATGGAATGCTGGCAGACTGATGTCAAATAAACCAGATTTGAGCATTACATTAGTGCCACACTCACAGATGCAAGGCTGGACAGGATGCACAAGAACTGGGACTTCAGAGACCCTGGAGGCACTTTTTAAGAAATATCCCTTTTGCCATCCATTTCCAGACAGATAGATGCTCAATTCTGGAGTTCATATCACTATTGGTGTTAGATTTTAAAAGGCTGTGGGTACATGCCACCTTATAACCTGACCTTTTAGAGATCTCATAATGTAAAGCCAGTGACTCTATATTACAGTATATTCCTTTTGTTCATTGTGAGTTGGGTTGATTTCTCAGTCTTTTTTACAAGTGGTATCTAAGCTACATTTTTTGCTCTTTGTTGCCTTTCTGCTTTTTGTCATTGCTTATGCAATAGCTGCACTACAATACTCCTCTACACAGAATAAGGATATAATTATTAATTATTTACTTCATTTTATTTTAGTAATAACTGCTTTCTGTTAAAGCAGAATAAGAATGCTTTTTTCCCTCTTTTCCTGGATTTATGTGTTGAAAAGGGCTTAACAAATTTATCCTTAATTTTTTAACTTGAAATAATGGGAAAGAAAAAAACCATTGTAGAGTTTGCATAGCTGCTCACTTAATTCTACTAATTTCTTCTATAGTTCAGTTTGTAAGAAAAGCTTTTAAATGCAGTAAGTTGAAGTATGAAATATACGGGGCTTAGATGTATTTTTTATATGTGTATTAAACATTTGAGTTAAGTTTGTTTCAAAGCTTTTTCATTACATGCTGCATCATCAGAAGAAAGCTCTTAAAATGTGTACTCTTCTGATCTGAAGTTGCCTGGCTTCCCTAAATATGCCAGCATGTGCAAGATATGCTTTGAAATTAATAATATTGAAAAACAACTCAGCAGTTGTATTTGCCTTATTTAATTCCTGCTGAGATGATTATGCTTCTATTAGCTGTGCAATTATATTGCACAGCTCACTTGAAGTATCTCAAGCTGTAGCTTTTTTGATTCTGACTATTTTAGCACTTCACAGAAAACTTCAAAGGTTGAACCACAGTGAATAGATCTTACCAAACTATTTATTTTTCTGACTTTGAATTACATTGGCTAACTTCTGTCTTATTTATTTTTAATAAGCATCATGTTTAATTGCGATATTTTTGCATGTGAAAAAATGTGTTTAGACAAATACAACACTATAGAGTTTAGGCACATGGAAATAGCCATGCGACAATTTAAGTTTTTTATAAATTTCTATATGAAGCTCTACTTTGAACAAATATTCCAAGTTTACATGTTTTGTCTGAGTTTGTTTAAAATAACTGCAGGTAGAAGCGAAAGCCTAAAAAAGTTGATGTTTGAAGAATAAATGAACAGAAGTGGTGGTTGGACTTCTTTAGGGGTCTTGTTTAAAGCAGGGATAATTTGTGGAAATTCAGCTCTGAAATGTTAGTGCACCTTGTGATTGTACAACTAGATTCCATTGATTAAATGTCAAGGTACCAAACCACTTGGATATTGGTTTGGGATTTGTGTTAGTTTTAATTTAGGTGAGTACTCTACATGGAGGAATAGTGGTTTGGAGGATGGTAGCCAATTTAATCTTAGTCTTATATAGTAAATTCTGTTTGTAACATATAAACATTACAATCTCATAACGGAATTATGTTGCATTTCTGAGGGGCTTTTGGTGGTGTTTGTAGGATCGGTCTCTTTTCCACCAAGTTTCTGTCTTTTTGTTCATTTTATTCAATACTGGACAAAATTGTGAGCCCAAGCAAGAGAAATAAGTAATTTAATCTCTGAGAGATATAATTTGTACAAATTCTTTAGCAAAGATATCAAAAATACCACTGATATGAAACAAGAACTATAAAAAGTAGTCAGAATTACTTTTAAAAAGACAGTGCATAATATTTTACTGCTTCATGACACAAACAGCTAAATTAGCAGTTTCTGAACTTTCTACAGTGAGAAGAAAAATTGATGAAGGCATTTGTTTACTCTACAATATGTATTGATGTGATCTTAGATTTAATACCCAAACGGAATCACCTTATAAATAAACTATGTGAAGGCATATTTTAATGTGCTGTCAAAAAAGTCTGTTCCCATTGGATCTTACCATTGGAAGCGTATGCCCATTTTATTTTGTGAATTGCATGTACTTTTGAAAACACGTGCTATATTTCAGCTTGCATTTTGAATGCATCAGTTAATTGTGAGTGATAAATTATCAGAAGTTATGAGAAGTGCCTCTAATCAAATAGTGCCATAGCAATAAGACTATTATACATAACAGGGGATTTTTAATTCACAGTTCACAAGCATTTTCAGCAATTCTGAGACTTTTCACACATGAACAGAGTAGGCACAGTATCTTATGCAGAGTAAATCCAGCATTTCTATGCTGCATCAGATTTAATGTGCATATACTTTGAGACTACACAGCACATGAGCAGAGGTTATTCAGGATTTTTGTCTGTGCTGCCCTTGATGAAAACACTTAGACAAGCAAACTGCACTGCATAGTATATACAGGATGTCACTGCATATTTAATCTAAACAGAAGTGATTTATCCTTGCAAATTGTGGAGAAGAACGGTGGTATTGTCACATTTACAGGCACAGATTTCACAGTGGAAGTGGAGAATAGATTGAAGAAAAATGCTGGACTAAACCAAGGTATCGACTCCCTTTGAACAATATTTCCTTGAGACCAGCAAATTTTTGGAAGCTTCAGGCTGGAAATTTTCAGTTGGATCTTGTGGGCATAAAAAAGATCAGAGGCCTATTTAAAGAAAAAATACTTCAAATAGGAAGGTGGCTAAAATACAGTCAAGAGCAAAATGTGCAGAAATTTCTGCTAGGAGTGACGGCTTTGGTGAGAACTTGAAGTCAATTGCATAGGCCTAATGTTTTGCAGACCCAAAAGAGTGCACTCATGAATTCATCCTCCCTTGTTGGCTGGGACTGGGGGACCTTTTGGTTGTTTGGGTTATTTTAAAGAGAGTCAAGTGTGTGAGTGTGCTAGGAAAACTTGAGGGTTCTTGGCCTTACAGCCACCTTAAGGATATAAAGGGATTACTGCCATTGGAAGGGTTCTTGGGTGAGCTGTGGTGGTTGAGAAGCTCTGCTGATCCAGCCCCAGAGATATGTGACTGAATAGCAAAAGTCCTGGTGTGGGCTTTGAAACAGCTCAAATATCAGAGAGGGAGTTTCCATTTGAGAATACCTGAGAGAGTCTGGCCTTCAGAATGACATCCATCTGTAGGCATATAAAGTTTATCCTTTTAAAGATGTGTGGAAATCAAGGGATGAAGCTCATCAAACTCAACTCTCTTGTGAGGCTGAAACTGCAGCAGGTTATGACTTGCTGTTTATTGTATCCAGGTGTAGGAAAATTTTGCTGCTCTATGACGGGTGGCTACAGGAATAAAAAATTGGAATGTGATATTTATATAGATGATTTCTATGTGACGGGTTTTTGTTGATTAGGAAGTTTGGGAGAAAAAAAATCTAAAAATTTGTCAAAGAGTTGTCTAAAACCCAATGGCATCAGGGGTGGAACTAGATTACCTTCAAGGTCCCCTTGCAACCCAAACCATTAAAACATTAAAGTAATGAAACTAGATATGAAAAAATATGGAAGGCAAAGCCCAGACTGATGTGAGTAGTTGTCAGTGTTGAGTTTTGCAAAAATGAGGACAACTAATGTGTGACTACTATATTTTAATAATGGTCAGAAGCATGAACAATGGTAGAGTACACATTGCAGGTAGAAAGCTCAAGTAAAATATATCAAATAATGTTTTTTCAATGTGTGTCACCTTTTTAAATGAGTCAAATTGTGAATTAGCTAGAGGAAGAAAGCAAATAGAATATTTTATGGTGCTATATGTGGGAGAGTTTATTAATAAATCATGTATCAGTGTACCTACTTTCTTCCAACATGCAATTTTGAAGTTGCCAGAGTATAAATTACTGCTGGTGGTGAACAGGAACCCTAATTTAAAGAAACGTTTTT
Organism: Urocynchramus pylzowi; assembly: GCA_013397555.1. NCBI lineage: Eukaryota > Metazoa > Chordata > Aves > Passeriformes > Fringillidae > Urocynchramus > Urocynchramus pylzowi. Next base: position 2,797,459 of record VZRH01002606.1, read on the forward strand.
CAAATCAGTTAAAACAATCACCTGATTTAAACATTACTTAAGGAAGTAAATTTTATGCTCAGGATTAGGCCCAGGATAGTTGTCAGAGCTTTATTTTAAAATAATTAAAATATGTGAAAAAATTTCATGTTGTGAAAAAATAAAAATTAGGAACATAAATAACCCAAATTAAGAAGAATGAACAAGATGAAACTCTGTCATCCAAGACAGGAATATATCACACTGGACATTTAAAAAGTAGAAAGCTTTCTTCTCCCATCTGTACAAGTCTTTCTTAAATTTATTTCCATACATATATATATTTTAAAATCCGTACTTCCTAAAAGTAATGTTCTTGTTACTATTTTTTCCTACCTGTTAGCTATGGTGTCAGAAACTATATGGATTTGTCTATTTTGTGTAAGAAAATAAATATTCCAAATGGTTTTACGGACAGATTGCTCAGATTAACATTAACACTAAATGTTCTTTTGAACATTTTAATGAAGTTTAAAATAAATCTTGCATTTCCAATAAGTTGCCAAGTACTGCAGGGAAGAAAAAGTCCAAAAGCAAGTGTAAGATTAAAATTGTTGCTCGTACATGTTAGTAATTAAAAAAGACAGTTGGTTGCCTTTTTCATTTCCCTTTTTTTAAGCTTAAGAACCCACTCCTGCTGTGCAGAGTTAGAAGTCCATCCTGCTACCTCTTTTGTCATCAGTACTTTTGCATGCACATAAAGACACAGATTTAACTCTTTGAGGCTACTGGAAAAGCACACAAAGCTACAGGGCCCCAGATATACCAAGATGAAGTGCCTTGTAAGCAATAATTTCTTTATATCCTTGTCATATAAAGCTAAGCCTGCTTTAGACAATGAAGTAAGCTAAGTGATTTATGTGCTGACCTCCATTTATTATCTGCAACCTTACTGGGGTTTTTTGGGGGGGTTTATATGCATTTAGGGGGTTTTTTTGGTTTTTTTTGGTTTTGGTTTTTTTTTTGGTTTTTTGTTTTTTGGGTTTTTTTTATCTTGAATATAGTTCTCCATAGAGGACAAACCTCAAACATGGATAACAAATGCAGTTTTTGGTAAAGCCCTTCTTCTCTCTTCAACTATCCTGACTAAAATATGTTGAATTAATTTTCTGTTTTCCTAATTATTTTTTTCAATTCCATCCCCAAAGAGATACAAAGACAAAGAAAAATTAGTTTTTGCTGTGTTATTTAAGTGTGTAACTGCTATCGAACAGTGGCAAACAAAGTGGTCTGAGCAAGTGTGTATAAAAAAGTAGGATTAATAGTGGTAGGTTTTTCAAAGATCAAAACTTGACAAGACAAAATTGGTTATTTGACAGGTACAGAATTGGCAATTAAAAAGAACACAGTAAGTATCCTATTTCTGAAGACAGAAACATGCACTGCTGTTTGATTAAAGCTGGCTTGTAGACTTTAAACTTCATTCAGCCCTTGCCACTTTTTATAGAAAGGTCCACAAAAGAAATAGCTGTCCACTGAAGTTTGAAGGGTGAAGCAAGAAGATGGAGGAAAAATTGTTTACAGTGAAACAAGAGGTCAGTAGAAGCTAAGTGGTTCTGTTGTGAAACAAAAAGGAGTTAAATATCAGGAACAAATTTCCAGACAAGGTCTTACCAAGCTGTAAATAATTTTTCTTTCTATAAAGGTGGTAATTGTTTGCTTATAGCATAGAATTATTCTGGTTGTTTTATGCTGTGATAACATGTCACAAGCTTTATATAATTTGCTTTTTGCCTTTCTCTCTGGTGTGAATTTACTGGCATGCTGAGCTGTGGATTATATTGTCTAAAGGAGCCATTTGGATGTTTCAGTGTTGTGTCTTTCTTCTTCTTCTTCTTCTTCTTCTTCTTCTTCTTCTTCTTCTTCCTCTTCCTCTTCTTCTTCCTTCTTCTTCTTCTTCTTCTTCTCCATTCCTGTAGATACAGTAGACATCCACTACAACATCTTTTTTTTCCAGCCACCTAATCCTGGCCAGAGACTGTGCACCACATCACCTCTCACTGTAGGGGTGTGCAGTCAAACCTCTCCCTGACATGACCTGAGGTGTGACACCTCCACCTGGCCTGCCCTGCCTGTCTCTCCTGAGCAGCCTGGAGTTCTCCACCCCAGAGCTCCAACCCTGGGACTTAAGCTTAGTGGGAAAAACCACAAACCAGTGGTACCAGGAACAAAATAGCTCTGCCTATCTCAGAACCTAAGGCTTGAGAGCTCGTTAAGGTAAAAATTATTTTCTCTCTCAGTTATGTTTCCTCAAGAAATTATTGGAAAATTGCTGAGCAAAGTGACTTAAGGACATCTTCACTGCAACTTATCAGAGAAAAACAAACAAACAAACCAAAAACCCCAACAATACACATTCCTATTTGCACTTGCATCTTTCCGAAAGGAATTTTCCTTTTTTTGGTGAGACAGGGTTAGCCAAACTTCTCTTCATGAGTAGTTGCAGGAAGGCATGCTGGTGAAATGGAAGTTTTATTTTTCTGATATAACATCCTCAGTGATCTTCATTTTCTGTTTTTATAAATTCCAGAAAATGTTATTAATGACTAATGAATGCTGTGAGCCCAACAAAATGCTGGTCTTAATCATTAAATATTTCAAGTTCAGATCTCTGTTATAGAAACGTGTAACTTCAGTGACAATTTCCATATTAGTAATTTTAACTTTTTTTTCAATCACAGGTGAAAGAAATCTCACTAATGAAATAAATCAGTGTCTCTTGCTGTTTATTTGGTTTGTAGAAGATAAAAAGTTTTAAAAAATAAACTTTTCTAAAGCATTCTTCAGATTTTTTTTTCAGAAATTGTTATTAAAGGAAATTTTAATTATGCTCCCTCTCCTGATGCCTTGAGAGCCTATCTAGAACAGAGGCTAGACAGTGCTAAAGGATTAAAGTAGGCATTTATTAAAAGGTCTTCAAAGAATACACCTTGGGCAGTACAAGAGCCTGGCCATGGCTCCACCCAAGATGGACTCCTGGTCATGAGTTTTCACACTTTTATAAATTTTGGTCCACTTACATACTGGGGTTAATTGTCCAATTGCAGCTTCAGGTTATGAAGTCCCATCCTCCCAGACTGCTCTCCTCAGTTCTCTGTTGTTTTTACTTTTTGGGCCTGAAGTTACAACAGTGTCCTTGGTTCTCAGGCTGGAAAAGGATTGTTTTGTCTCACTAAACTGTGAAGAGAACTTGCTAACAATTTATAGGAAGTTGCTAGTCACACACTAATGCAGTACAGAATCTGGAAAATTTGAAAGCTAAAACTTGAGACATCACTCGAAATCAGTAATTCAGAAAATGTTCCTGTTTTATTCTGGATGGGATTTTCAAGTATATCTTCAAATGAAACTCAGAGAACAGTAGTTTCCAGGTCTGAGGTACCCCAAAAGAGTCAGTTCAAAAGAACTGAGTACTACACAGTACTCTAGTAATTTCCCTCTCTTCCTTTTGGGTTGCATTTTGTGTTGGTTTTTTGGTCTTTTTTTAATATCCTAGCAATCAGTAATAACTTCAAATACCTTCATTTAAGTCTCAGCTTGTAAAAAAACAGTAGTAGTAATTTTAATTAACTTTTTAAAAGAAAGATCTGCATGAATCTTGGCTTTTTACATAGGGTATAACTGAGCCATTGACTTGCTAGCTGTCAGGGCACTCTTTGTAATTTTCAGGAAGGAACTAAAAGTAAAACACTTTAGGTTAATTCCAAGTCAAAGGGAATTTCAAAAGTCTAGATTTTTCTTGAAACAAAGTTTCTGAGGTTTTACCACTCATTGCCAGAAATCATTCTAATACTGTAATTGCAGCATTCCAATTGCTGTATATATATCCCCATGACTTTTAGGGAATGCAGTCACATAAAATGTTGACATTAAATAACTGAGAAAAGGTACTTAGACTAATTATTCTCTTTAAATAAAGATGACATACAAAGTCAGATTATACTGAACAATAAATGTACTGGAGACCAAAGTATTTATTGTCTCTCTTTTGAGAGGACCTGCAATGGAATTTATAGAAGTCTATTTTCTATTTTAAAGGAATTAGACCCAAGACTTTTCTGGGTTATCCAGGGATAAAAGAGATTGCCTTGGTTTAAGCTGGCATTGCCCTGCAGGAGACCTGAAGGATGACTTGCACAGGTCCTGATGGTGTTCTCCTCTGTAATAGGCAGCCAACAGCTGCACATCCAGGGAGAGCTCAAGTTTTGGAATTACTACAAAGGTAGAATGAGACATATTGCAATAGCAGGCAGAGTACTGCCTCTCTTCTAAAGACTTTTGTCTTGGGGGGAGTTTGTCAGATAGATTTAGTCCCTGAGGGACTGGTATGAATAGCAGGGAAAACTTTTTCCATCCAGTTTCACAGTTCCTTCAAGGAACTCTCTTTTTGCTACAGAAGCTTGGCTTGACTGTTTAGTGCCCATCAAACATTTTCCTTGCTGCTCTTGTATCCTTTTGAGCAGACCCTTAATCCCTGTGATTTGATAGTTTTCACAACAGAGATTAAAGCAGCACTGATTGATAGAAAGCTAATCCTGGGCAATGGTTACTTTTCTATCCCTGAATTTGGGAAGCTGTCTTTAAATCTTACGGATCACCTGCTGTTGTTGGTAAATCAGTGCAGGCTGTGCTTCAAAGCTCACATCCCATCTGCATAGAGCTTGGTGTTGTGCTGAACAGACTGTGTGTCTGATTCTTGGAATTAACTGTGACAGCAAGATCATTTTGGCAGATGGTTGCTGGGGCATGTGCATAGGTATATTTGAAGGATGATGGTGTTATTCCATTTCCTGATGGTCATACCTTTGCTTTTGAAAAAGACTTTCCTTTTGCCTGTTTTGGTTTGTTGTTGTTTTTTTGGTTTTTGGGGTTTTTTTAAATATGCAAATATATGAATTGTAAAATCATTCCTTGGTTGTTCTTTCTTTTTTCATTTCCTTTAATCTAAGATAACTTCTGCATATCAAGCATGTCCTTTGGCAAGTAAATGAATCTACAAAGAGGAAATGTAAAAGGTTTGCCATATTTCCTTTTTCATCAGTTCCTAAAATTTCCTCCTACAGACTATTTTATTTCATTTTGTTTCTTATAAGGCTGCATTCCCTTGAGATATTGTTTAAGCAGCAACTCATGTCTGTCCTCACTTGCGTGTGCCCTGGGCAAACAGATGCAATTGCTGAATAACAGGCATCAGAACTCTGAGTGTCAGTGTTTGGTTTTCAGGCTTTCAGCAAGATTGCAAAGGGAACACAAAGCTCCACTGGGAAACTGAGCATCAGTATTTCATTTAGTGGTACAGTTAGATTATGAAACACTGTGTGTGAAACAGTATTTTTTTCAGAAAACTCACTGATGTGGAAAGGGAATTCTGAATTTTCTTTATTACCAAGTCCAATGTATAGAAGCTGTTTGAAGATTACAGACAAATTCTCAAATTTGAATTTCAGATCAAGCTCTTTTTTTTTTTTCCATAATTTTATAAAAAGTACTTCGGTAAAGGAGGTGAGATAAATAAGAAAGTTGCCTTTTCCAGGAAGCTCCTCTCTTATGAGGTTGGTCAGTCATGAAGATTTCTCATGCTTAAGAGAGGAAGGTAAGCTTTTCTGTACAGACAGATGTTTTTGTACTAATGTTAACTAATTAACATTAACTAATGTTTCAGTTTAACATGATAGGCATTTCAGATAAAAGCAGTGTATCTGAAAGGAAGTTTTAATCTCAATGAGACCAACCACTGAATGAGTGCACGATGCAGGTGCATTATTATCCCTTGTTCAGTGAGTATTTACTAAATAGTGACATTACTGTCAGTTCTGAATAGGTCTATGCCATGAGAATTCTTTATACACAACATTGATTATATGTCAAATAGATGTAGATAGAAGATAATAAGTGGCATTACACTGAATAGTGTAACAGTGACTATTGCTATGAGTGCCTTGAGGAATATTACATTTATCCTTTTTCAGCCATAGTTTGCCTAATTTCATCTTTTAAACCTCTGGGTTTTCTTATGCTCATTGCACTGGGTATGAAATTTCATAAACTACTTCTGGGATATAAGTTATTTTTTTACATAGTCTCTCTCTCTCTGTCTCTTCCCTCACCTCTAGCCTGGAATTCCTGTTATTAGGAATTCATATACAGATATCAGCATAAGATTGTTATTTTACATCACTTCCAATAAGATAGAGGAAATGTATCTCTTTTTCAAGGATACAAAACATATCATGTATCCCTTCTTTTGTGTTTAACTTTCTGGGCTTAAAATCCATACATAGGTCTTTTTAATTCTCTCATGAAAGCAATAATGATACTTCAAAGAGGATTATAGGAAGAAAGAGATCTTATTTCCATAGGGAACATGTAACTTCTGGGTTTGTTTCTGTGAGCAAACTGTACTCCCTGACACAAAGGTAGAAACTATCCCTCTGTAATCACTCACAAATTACACAGTAACTCAGATAATTTCCTCACATTCTTCTTCATTCACTTTTTTATGTATGAAAGTATTTTGAATTAGTGGGTATTAAAACTTGCAGAGTTTTCTAAAAATCAGAACATGATATAGTGCAATCAACAACTTAGTGAGAACAGTGGATGCAATATGAAAAAAGTTACAAAGTTGCTTTATAAACAGAGTAGAAATAGTTGGTGTTAATCCCAAGGGAATGCAAAGTAGGGTTTTTTTCTAAAAGTGATGCTTCTTGCTCATACAAGAAGATGTGAGGACTTGCACATACACATAGATGTGAGGACTAACNTTGATGCTTCTTGCTCTGAGCTTGATACACATAGATGTGAGGACTAACAAGTTTGTGTATTGGGTTTACGTGGCCAGATTTTGGTAGCAGGGGAGTTATAAGGTGGCTTCCATAAGGGTCGATTTAGACTGGAGATAAGGAAGAATCTTTTACAATAAGGGTGTTAAAACACTGGGAAAGGTTGCCCTGAGTGGTATTGGAAGCCCCATGCCTGGAAATATTCAGGGTGAGGCTTAACAGGACTCTGAACATCGTCATGTAGTTGAAGATACCCCTGCTCATTGAGCAAGTGTTGGACTAGATGGTTTTCAAAGGTCTCTTCCAACCCAAGCCATTTTATGATTTTATGAAAGAGTGAGAGGAAGATGTTTTAAGAGCTGGATTTATATCTTATTATCCTAATCTGATTTGACTGATAATAAATTAAACTAATTTTCCCTTGCCAAGTCTGTTTTACCCATGATGGTAACTGGTGAGTGATCTCTCCCTGTCCTTACCTTCATCCATGAGCCTTTTGTTGTATCTTCTCCCCCCCCAGCCAGCTGAGGAGGGCATCTGGCATCCAGAGAGGGTCAACCCATCACAGAGTGCATGAACAAGGTGTATTTTTTTTCAGAATTAAATTAAGTATGGGGCTTGTTTGTTTGTTTGTTATTAAGGTGTGTTGGTTTTGTTCTGATTGAATCTGAGGAGAATCTGGGAGGACCATTTTCAGATGGCAGCAGTCCTGTTTAAACTGAGCTTATCCTGCTTCTCCTGCCTACTGTCAGCAGGGTTCATACAAAAGCAGGTGTTGGTGGTGTCTTTGGGTGTGTCACACAAATGCCATTCAGAAGCCTCTTGAATATACAGTTGCTGCAAAAGCTGCTGTGGGAGTAAAACAATTATGGCAAGCCAGGTTTCCACAGTGTGTCCTTTCCATTTTATTTTTGTTTTCATTAAAATACAACTTTGTCTCTTGAAAAGTAGTTAGCATTTATTATGAACAATAAACTGACAGTCAGTTCTTTTTTGTCACAATCTGAGATGTTGTTTTTGACAGTGTCATTTCCAGGATTGCCCGTGGTACTATGCAGTGTTCTTCAGCATATTTTTTAGCTTTGGGTGGAATAACTAATGTGGCTGGACTGCATGTTTGAGCAAAATATTCAGCTTTCTGAGATACTAGAGTTCTGCTTCCAAGTGTATTCCTGAATTTTATGTATATGTTAGACCTTAGGTCATTTTATGAACTGTTTTCTGAAGAAGTATCTCTCAGCCATGTGTTTGTGTCGCATTTAGTATATCATTGAGACCAATGAAAAAAACATATCCAAAACTTCTGGATATGAGAGTGACTTTGATGTGATCAGCAGTGAAGTCAAGTACTCACAGTGTCCTGTGTCAGCAATTTATAAAGTGTTTGATAAGTAATCTTAATGGAAGATCCATAAAAGCAATCCCAGGGTATAAACCTGGGACTGGATGGCATACTTTGGGGTGACAGCAGGTGAAGAGGCATATTTGATCTCTACAGAAACCTAAGTAGGAGCATATCAATTTCCTGCATATAAGATCTGCCTGATATAGTGACATACTGACAAAAGTGAATTCTGTCTTCTGAGAGCATATCTAAGCCCTGAGTTCTTATTTAAGTTTAAAGAGAGTCTGTTTGGTTTTTTGTTAGTTTGATTTCATATATATTTGCTCTATTACCTCCCTTACTGTATGCTCACCTCTGTTCTTTATTAGTACCAAGTCTACTTTAAGTTTAAAAGTGTGCATTTCACTTTTCTTACCTTCTTGCCTTTGGATCTTGGAGCTGTTTTTCTTATCTGGATCTAGATGAAAACACTAACATGACTTGACCAGTATGATTTCTGAATTAAAATAATTTAATTTTTATTATGATAGTGGAATTATTTCTCTTCTACCTGAATGGAGGGAAGATTGAAGGAACAAGTGTATTTCTTTTCAATTGGTGGATTTGAGAAACTCAGTGATTCAAATTAATTGGGTTTTTTTTTAGTGTCAAACTGGAAAACATGAACAGAAGTTAGTTTTCACCCCCAAGTAACTTGTCTCCTAAAAATATGTTAAGATACAAGTTTATCTTATGTCAGACTTTGCTGGTGATATCACTATTTTTTTCAGTGATATTTGCCATTTTAACCTGATACTGTATTTACTGTGGGAGTACATACATCTTGCTACTAAATCCAAGAAAATGCCAAATAATTATTTTCAGAATGTAAATCTTATTCAGAGACCCCTTGATACAGGAGTTCTGTTCAATTTTGCTTTTGAATTCTGGCTGCAGCAAAATGTGGTTAGACTGCCACAGAGAGACCAATCAATATGATAGTTAAAGTTGCTATTTTGAAGGATATTGTTAAAAATTAATTATCTTTTCAGGTTCTGAACTTTTGCCGGCTATTTGCTTATTTCAAGACAGTCAACATACATTATTAAAGCACCTAAAATAAATCATGCTGAACATGATTCTGGTGTGGCTCAGAAATTCAGAAAAACATAAAGCTATGGAACTTCTTAGAGCTGAAAACTAATGAGGATGGAACTTTCTGCCAAATTCCTCACCAATGCAGCTCTCCAGTACAGCAGCAGTCAGAATGCTTGAACACCTCAGAGGGCAGGGCAGCAGCAGCAAGTCAATATTTTAATTAATTTAATTAATTTCACCCATTTTAATTCAGCTGTGGAGTTTGGGGCATTGACACAGTACAGGTTTAAAGGTGGAAGCCCTGGTGTTGTGGTCAGAGTTGGTGTGAGCAGGCAGCTGAGGATTTCGGGTTCAAGGGTCAGAAGGGAAAGCCCAAAGGCTTTCCTTTGGCAGGTGGTGGCAGGTGGTGGCATCACCTTCCCCACAGGACCCTGCAGCTGGTGGCAGCTCCTCTCTGCAGCCACCCTGGTCCTGACCCTGAGAGCTCCTTCTATTGCTGTGCCAGCCCTCTTGGCAGCAGCTCCTCAGGGCTGCCTGAGCCTCTGTTGCATTTAGAGGGGGTCCATTTACACAGGGAGAGGCCATAAGGGGTAGCTTTGGCTGGTGGCTTCTCACTGGGTGTTTAAACATGTGGTGCCCCTCACACTGAGCAGGCTTGTGGTTAAAACAGCAGCAAGATAAAATCAGCTTTTCTCGTGGCAGTTTAAACCCAGCTCGTGTTAATGAGTAAACCAACCAACACTTGGTGAATTCTATTTTGTTGTGACAGGAGCAGCCAACATCAATTGTTACAGTGACTTTGATAATACTTGACTGCTGCACAGCAGCTTTCTCTCTGTGGTAACTTTACTGGCATCTCTTGCTTAAAGCCTAGGAAGTCAGAAGATCCTAAGGCCACACTAGCATGACCTGGATTTCCACTGAAAATCAAGACAAAGTGTACTTCTGCCCTTTATGCTGCCCAACTGCCTACCCTTGTGGCCCTTCCTCAGGACACCCCCAGTAGGGAGGATTTGACACAAGTAGTGCAGAAGCACTGGAGCTTTTCCCACATTGCCTGTTGCATAATGCCCACCAATTAACCTATCCTTGATTAAGAACAGTTAATTGCAGTGAATCTTGCATGCTCGTAGAGAAGAACAGCTGAAATAGTATAAATTCCAAAATGAAATCTAATTATCTATACAATAATAAAAACTCCTTCTAAAAGGAGTCCTAAAACTCCTAAAACCATAATAATTATTGTTCTGCTTGATCCAGTTTTAATGATGTGTAACATATGAGGCCTCTAGTTTCTACTTTTTGTTTTGGATTGTTCTCTTTTAAAAAGATTTTATGTTTCTTTAGTTAATTGTGAATTGGGTTATGAAACTGGTGTACCAATTATTTTTCTGCAAATATCAATGATGTTACCAACAAAAACTTTAAATGTCAGGATATTTAAAAAAAAAAAAAAAAAAAAAAGATGGAAAAAATTATTTGAAACAGAAGGAATTAGGATAATGCTTTGAACAGAAATAATTTCTTTTAAGTATAAAATGCCTTCAATTTTTGTTTTAAAAGGATCTGAAAGAGGATTGTATATGCTCATGTATTTAGGGAAGGATGAATGTATACACGAGTATCCTAGGTGCAAAAACATGAGATACCTTATTTGGACAAGTTGATGTACTGTGAAACAAATATTTCTTTATGTACAAATAGTTTTTCTTCTAGAAAAGGTTATTTATAATTAACAGATATCAGATATTTTTCACCGTTGGTTGGCAAAAGAAGGAAAAGAACCTGTCCTTTTGTCTTTCATAAGAATTTTTTTCCTCCAGACCTAGAGACAGTTGTGTATTTCAGCCTTTCCAGCAGTGTGTTGTAAAAGGAAATCGGTATTAATTTGAAGTATTGGAATGTCAGCAGAACTAAGAGAGGTAAATGCTCTGCAAACTATGCTACAGGACTTTAGGACCCTGCATGAGTAACTAAGTGGAAGTAAATGTTGCTGTAGAGGAAGATGCTCTTTGTGCTGTTACTGTTTGATCTCTGGAAAGCGAGAAGAAAAATTAGACATACTGAAAGTAGCAGCATAATTATACTGCTGCAGAAATGTTGCCCAAAGATTGACAGGGTGAGTGTGCTGACAGCATGTGCAGGTGGAGTGGGATCAGACATTCATTGAAGTGTGGGGGTTGGGACATGCATATTTGGTGGGAGCAGACCTCCTTCTAAAATCCAGAAAACTGTTGGTTTGTAATGGGTCTTACAGTTCTGCTTTCAGAAAATCATGTGTATGATTCTATGCACATTTATGCTGTTTCCCTCCTACTCACTCTAATCTCAAATACAGATTTCAAAGGCAGATAGCTGAGCCCATTCTTAGACATCTCAGTAGAGGTGGCTGATTTTCTGACACATGGAACACTTGCAACTCCTACTTGAAAAATGTGCTTTGTTTGCCTTGTTGGATAGGCTTGCCTGAAAGAGAGTACAGGCTATGTTAGTAAAATACATATTTATATTTTACACCATACAGTAAAAATTCTTCATTTCTGTGGCTACAAGGAATTTTTCTTGATTAGTGTAACCTCAGACTAACACAATGTTTCTTTCTATTTAGGGTTTCCATCCTAGGTATAATGACAAGAAAAGTAGACAGTGAAAATAATAATTGAAGTCACTATTATCAGAATAGGATATATTTCTCTAGGCAAGGATCAAATCTTAGATAAAATTATAAATGCAGAAATATTTGTTTATTTAAACATTTGTTTCTTTATTTTATATATTTATTCATATTTTCATTACATGTAAATGAAAGCAGGAGTTTTCTCAGTCTTCAAAAAGCATATCCAAGAAGTCCACAAATTTATTTCCAAACACATGAAATTAGCTAATAATTGAATACAAATTAATTGCTAGAAGTCTCAAAAAATGTATTATTTCACTATTATCAAGGGGGAAATAGAAGACCTTGTGCTATGGGCAAAAAGCCAGGTCTGTGAATATCTGAAATCTGCACACTAGAGACAAGCATATGTTCAAATTATTGTGTTAGTGCTCTTAAACAATAACTATTCCAAAGCTGAGGCAGGCCAATGTAAATGAAATCAAGAAGCCCACACTGCATTTGCAGTTACTGTCAGCAAGAGATTGCTGCATCCTTAGATGCACCATGAAGTATCTTGCAATCTGAATATAACCTAAATTGAAGGCTCTTTTGCTTGTTTATAAAAATAATATTTTCTGAAAACAGGGCCCAACTTGCTAAAGAAAGCTTTTTTTAATTTTCTGTTAGATGAAAGTAGCATTTTAATATGAAGTTTGGTTACATCTTTATCCTGGGACTTGTAGAATTTTAAACCCTAACAATGATAGATGCAACTTACACAGCTTGCTTTATGTAGGGCAAAGTTATACTTTTGGCTTCCATTCATCAGCACTTGATTCTCTTTTAAAGGACTAGCTCTTACCCTTTTTTATCTTGAAAAATGTGTTGGGAAACCAGAAATTCCTTAATTATATTCATAAGCTTATCTTCACAATGGAAAAGACCTTTTTATCATTCTTTTTAATCAAGTCATTAGCATGAAACTCAGAGATGTAATCATACCAGACTGGAATTGGGGTCATGCCATAGGCTAGCTGAATAGGAGGCTTCTTGGCATGGTGATGTATAGCCATTTCACAACAATGCCTTTAACTCAGTAAGTCTGCCCTTTAATTATATTTTAAATCTCGTTTGAGAAGTTTTTATCATTATGGAAATTGTTCAGTGAATGGTCTCATTCTAAAGACTCAATAAAAGTTTTGCTTATGGACTGGGAGAGAAAATTACTTAAAAGCTTGATGGGAGAATGGGGAGCATCAAAGAAGGAAAAAAAAAAACCCACAACAAAAAACAAATCCAACAACCAGTTTTTAAAAGAACTATGACATTTAAAAGAGAGAGCTTCCAAGGGACCAGAAATGCCTTGCAAACCAGCAGAAATGCTTCACTGGTTTGTTCCATCATTAATCTAAATCATAGCATCTTCGGATACAAATGTTCTCTTTCAAAAAAGTATTTATTTCTCTTCCAAAGGTAACAACCAGCTCACAAGGACAGACTGCTGTAAAGCCTAGTGCAAACTGCCTTCTGTTACCAAAAACAAAAGAAACAGATCAAGTGCACCTTGCACTGAATCTATCACTCAGATGCTTGAATCTATCACTCAGATGCTTAAAATGCATTTGATTTGCTGTGCCCTTAATTCAACATCTCCAGAACTATAACACTCACAAAACTATCCCTCTGTCTAGCAGACAAGAGAGTAAGCTGTGATCCTGAGAGTGGTGCCATGTGCATGGATTTCTGTGCCTCCAAAGGCTGCTGGACTGTGCCAGGGCACGGAAAAAATGTCTCAAACTCTCTAAGCCCTCACACAGAATTGATGCTTTAGGCAGAATCAGACATTTAAAGGAGTTTAGATGTAATTAAATGAAATCAAGTGGGATAATTAATTTGAAATCCAATTGCTAAACTGCTAAGATGTGCTTTACAGAGCTGCAAATAGAGGAGAACTAGGGTCCTTTAATTTCTTTAAATTATTGCATAATGAAATTTTTCTACCTTGTATAAAAGATAAATGTTTTGTCATCTGCACTGTTTTGATTTCCATGTTTTCCATGACTCACCTATAGTCCAAGAAATAGAACAAATTCCTTCTTTCTAGGGCTTCATTTTGCTTCCAGACTATCAATCCTTCTCTGGTGTATTGTCAAAATAATGGCAGATTTTGACATGTGTCCTTTTATATGTCATGTCTATATATTGCATGTGGGATATGAAGGATATTGACACTGATTAATTGTTTCTATTAAGATATCTCAAACCACATTGAATTCTTGTAGGACTAGCTGTGCTGGGTGGAAGCTGACAGAGCTTTGAGTGCATTGGATTTCACAGCAGCAGCTCAGCTGTGCTTAGCAGGGCTCTGTGTAAAATAAAACCCGTGAAGCCACAGCTGAATTTCTTCTGCCTACCAAAAGAATTAGGGCAGTGAGGATCTGTGCTTCCATGGAGAATGGGAACAACTGAATTGGGCACGTGAGAAATACACCCATCCCATGGTTTTTGGCAGCATTGGGTGTGCTCACTTACCACATTAGTGTACTTCTCTGAAATCATGTGTGGTGGTTGCAAGAGCTCAGGAAAGAAGTGGAACAGCCAGAGCAACTTTTCTCACCCTGTTTTGCCCAACAAGATTGTTTTCCTCAAGGCAAAATGCATTTCATCTCTCTCTATCACCCTAGTTCTGTATCTTAGTTGCACACTTGTTCTATAGAACAAAATAATGTAAATACACATTTTTAACTGTATAGAAACCTCTAATATATGTTCAGTTAAGCTTTTACAAGCAAATATTATGGTGCCTTTTGTCATCTAACTGTATAGCTCATCTTAGTAAAGGAGGACTTCACTCAGCACCTAATGGAGTTGCAGTTCTTTCCAGGCAGTTCAGCTCACTCTAAGCAGCAGCTTGTGATCAAAAAGATGCCTTTCATTTTGCTCTCTGTTCTTTTTAAGAGCAGATAGCCAATCTTTTTTCAACACAGTCTCAGTAATAACAACTACAGCAAAAATGCAGAATACACTCCAACTGTAACTCAGTAGAATTATATCAGGATTGATTTTTTTATCCTCTGTAGTCTTTTCATGTGTTTGAACACATTGGAAAATTGAAAGTGAAATAAATAATATATGTTTAGTCTATATGCTATGCTTCTTGGTATGACATGTAATGGCAGCATACTTTTGCAAATATTTTAGCAATTTTTGAGATTAAATAGCTCTGCCTGCTTTCCTGTTGTCAGGAAAAAGAATAATTGTAGTTTTAAAACATGGATTTATTTATTTCAGAAAACAAATAAAAGGAGTATAGATCTTTTTCTTATATGTTCTCTGCTTCTCTTGGGATCAGTAAGTGTCACAAAGAAAGGTTCTGAAATGCACCAACCTAAATGGAGAAAATATCATTGTTGTTGTCTTGCTTCTTTGTCAGTGTAGGCTTCCTGCATAGCTGCAGTAAACTACTTTTGGGAGCATTAGAAGCAGTGCAGTATACACAAGTAACTTGGAATAAGGAAAACTCAGTCTTGAATATTAAGCTTTTGATAAGAATACATGATAAGAAAAGATAAGCTTTTCATGTTCATTGCCCACTTAACCGTCCAGAAGTTTTGTATTCTATGTGGTATTCTGAAATAAAAAGGATGTGGTTTGCTTTTATTTTCAGAATTATGTATGTGTCTGGAGAAAGAAATAAAATGTGTAGACTATAAGACACATTTTCTAAACACAAGAAAAACGTGGAAAGGTTTTTTCCTTAAATTTTGTCTTATATGTTGCTATGAGTTTATGTGTGGTAAAACACCAAGAGGGCATAGATCTGACAGCTTCCTACTGTGAATTAGTTATTCAACATGTTCCATGGCACATGTTCTTGCCAAGGAAAACGAACAAGTTTGTAAGTTTGGTGTTTCCATCACTACCCTGAAAACTAAGAACTTTGTGCAATAGGTAGTGCATGTAATTCTGTTGTCCAATAATAGATTTATTGTTTATTAAGTGTAGGAGGACCTTAGAACTATACAGACATTAACAGCTAATATTTTTACTGTGAACTTTATCCTTTCCTACACATTGTTTCATCTGTTTACATCAGTATTGTTATACTTTACCTAGTTTAAATAATATCTCTAAATACATACATGGAAGGAAAGAAATTTGGTAATAGAGTATTCTTCATTCAAGTAAACAAAAATGAAGTATCACAGCTGGAAGTTGAAGCTATTCTAGACTTGAAATAAAATAGAAATCTTCAAGTAAGGACATTCATACCTGGAATAGTGTACATTTTTATGTACCTTATTAATGCCATTTTTAAAAATATAGATTCCCTGAACAACAATAAATAAATATAATAATTATAATACAGTTGCATTCTGCAGAGTTACCTATGATTTACATCAAACTCATTCCTAAGTACTTTACTGCTTGAATGACAATAGATAAGTAAAATAGTTGAAGAATTCTTACTCTGTAGTAAAGATGTTAGTAGCCCACCTTAAAACTTCCCCAAATATTAAGCTAGTCATTGCTGTGAAAGGTACCCAGTTAAGGACATTTGGAACAGCATTAGGTCAACAAGGGCAATCTACTAATGATTCAGTGCAGCTAACATTGCACTTGGAATATCAAATAAAACCAATTCAATTAAGAACAGACCAAGGAGACAGATTGTGTACTCCCCTCTTTCAAAGTCATTCTTCTGAAGAAAATTGCAACAAATTTTCATTGGAGGTTCTCTGTGATGCTCAGTTAGTGCTGGGTCTTGCTCTCAAATGCCATAAATAATTTCCTCTTCCCCACTTTATCTCCAGCACTCCATTTCAGGCAGCAAGAAACCACCACCAGAAATCTCAGTGCTCCAACATCCCAGGAAAAAATGTGGAGCTTTATTCACTATTCATTATTTCTTTGTGTCTTTGTGTGCTTCTTTGTTTGAAAGTAAAAGTACTTTTGTGCAAATGTGGCTGCATATGAAGCACATGTATGCTCATTCATGTAAGTGTTGAAATTATTATTATTATTTTTTTGATTCCATTTAATGACCTTGATTCAACCACTGTTCTCTGCAAATGAATCTGACCTTGTGGAGCTGCAGCATGCAAACGTCTTGGGGAAGGGCAGCCAGGATACAAAGGCTGCATTGAGTGTGTGGGCAGGCAGGAATGCTGGTACCAGGCAGCTCTCTAAAGAATGTTCTTTTGGCAGAAACAGCCGTGCTAAAAATGAGGGGGAAAAAATGAATTCAAAATTTAGAGCTGGCCTGCAGTTACGAGGCGATAAGAAAAGTTGGCTGTTCAACATGAGCTGCCAGTTGCATATTCCAGGTCCTTGCTATTCTCAGGCCCTCCTACAGCCGTGGCCCCAGCCAGTGTTTTGATACAGCACAAAGTGGCTGTTTATTGCTATTGACTGCTGAGGCCTGTGCTCCAAAATGCGTTCTGTCAACAGAATGTAAGTGAACTTGGCATTTTAAAGCCTGGCTGCTGCAGACGCCTCAATTCCTTGGAATTGCCATGCAGCAGGACCAGTGTTGCAGTCCCCAGCTCAAACTGAAAATGTTGCACAGGAAGACGTATCATGTGCAGGTCAGATTTACCTGAGATCCTGAGGATTTTGTGTTTCTTTGCTTTTCCCCCATCAGCACAGTAAATATATCTTGTCCTTGCTTTGTTGCCTGTCAAAGGCTACACCTTTGGCTTTCTAAATTTTGTTCAGTATGCTCTGTGTGGAAAAAAAGGTCATATTCAATGCAAATGGCCTTCATGTGAAAGGGAAACATGGCTTTGTATACAGGACATGATATTGCTGTAAAAGGAGTAATCAAAACCTGTGCTCTGTGTTGCACTGAGGATTTTTCCACTCTTTTGAAAAATGATAGTTTCTTTGATTTTTTAAAGACATCAGATATATTGTTTTCTATTGCTTCCATAGGAGCTACAGGCAGAAATTGATGCTCACACTGACATCTTTCACAACCTGGATGAAAATGGGCAGAAAATCCTGAGGTCCCTGGAAGGCTCTGAGGATGCAACCCTGCTGCAGAGACGTCTGGATAACATGAACCTCAGATGGAGTGAACTTAGGAAGAAATCTCTAAACATTAGGTAGGACCTGAACCTAAGCAAAAGCCTATCACTGGTGTATTAAATGGAATGCTATAATTTGCAAGTAAAAAGGTTTAATTTTTTTCCTGTTAGTACTGTTTTTGTCTATTTTGAAATTATTTGTTCTGCTTTGGATGTTGGCTTAACTTTGTAAGAATGATTAGGTTTTCGGGTTTGAAAATGATAGTAGAGGATTAGGGTTTGAGGCACATGATGAAGTTTTGTAATTACAGAAAGAAACAGTAACTGTACCCCCTCTAAATGTGGGCTTTTTCTAGAACTGGGTATGACTTATCAGGGAGTCATGAAAGAAAGTGATTAAATAGCCAATATTTATGATAAGCTTCCTTTTTAAGACTGCTATTTCCAGTGCAAAACTAAAAATATCCTCACAAATGAGAAGAGAAATTATTTAAGATTTTAACTGTTGTCGGGAGAGTGGACAGAATTGCTAAATAAAATCTAGGGGTGAAAGAAATCCATAGGTAGTATCATGAGAGGAAACACTTTTGTTTGCAAGGAGAAATATAATAAATGGCAACATTACAAATTATCAAGTGGTCATTCAGGCTCCTATGGACTGAAGGTTTCATTTCAAAAGAAATTGTCCTGGAAACTTTTCTCCAGATACACGGCTTTTGCAATAGGCAACCTAGCTCAGTTGCACTCAGTCTTGGGCATTTTTTCATTTTCTCACTTGCTGTGTGTTGGTGGTAGTTCAGAGGGCAGCAAAAGACAGAAGTGTTTTCCAAAGTAATGTATGAAATATTAGCTTTTTTCAGCTCAGGTCCTGAGGGAGGTCAGGATGTGTAATGACAAAAACCATCTTCGTATCATCAATCATTAAAACTAAATGAAGGCTGTGATGTTGAAAAGATATTCGTAACTAAAGAAAAAGAGACATATTCCTCCTTTTTTTTTTTCTTCTGAGAAGCAAAAGAAGAGGACTAAAACCCTTCAAAGTGTCTGAGATTTTTTTGCATGCATTTTACCCATGAGCATGCTCAAATATAGTGGTTTTTGGGGTAAAAATAAATAGTCGGTTGTCCAAATATCAGTAATTAAATGTATGGGCCTTTCTGTCTTTCATTTTTTGCAGTTTAATGTATTGTTGTCATTAACTGAGTCAGAGCCAGTAAACCCCAGTTATATCACAGTGACTTCCTGCATTTCACATTCAAAGCAACAAACCTCCCCTCTAAAATCTGTGCTTCCAACAAAAGGCTTAAGGTCTTCAATAACGAATTGATCAGGATAAGAAACAATTCTTAAATTCTGAGACATTCGGTTTAAGTGTTGCTGGCCACCAGACTAAATAAAAAGGCTCTTTCCAGTCTGCCTGTTTGGAGCTTTTTCTATCCATAGCACAGAATGGAATAGATTTCCTCATAACTAGCAATGCTTACACAAAAGAGGGATTAGAGAAGATGTATGAAATGTTCTCCAGACATCAGTCCCAGAAGTTTCTTTATTTAGTGTAATTTTTAGTCTACTGAAACAGAAGACCCATGCCATGGATCAACTTGGGTGGGCATTCTTTTCTAAATACATTAGATAAAATATATGGTAGATATTAAAGAGAAACCAAGCTCTTTCCATTCCTCCCTTTCTTTCATCCTAATATGTCAGCACAGTTTACCCTAATAAACACTATCTTTTTTATAAATATTTTTTTAAACTGTTTTACTGTTATCTCTTTTATCTGCACATCTTGGACACAGTCATAAATGCATGAGTTTATGCATATAATGTACACTGGTGTGTGCATGCATAAACCTATATTCCTGAAGATGAAGGAAGAGCAGAACAAGGCAGGTTCTGGGAAAAAAAAAACACCCAACTGAGAAAGGTCAGAGCATAGCAGCAGTAACAAAACCCCTTCAGGTCACTCTTTTTGTATTTTTCCCTGTAAAGCCAGGGGAAGCAGGGAAGTGTTTGCTTCCATTTGCTGCCCTTGTCCAGAAGAGGTGGAAGCTTGCCTATGCCAAGATAAACATGAGACAAGGAAATTACCCTGAATCAGAAACTTGGTTCTTTGTCTGCCTCCTGTCCTAAAATCCTGTGGTTCTTGCTCTGGCTGTTGCCTCCTGCAGCTCTCCAGAAATATCGCTGCTTCTCTCCCCCTTGCTGCCTTCAGAGGTATCAAAGAATGAAAGAATGGTTTGGGTTGGCAGGGACTGTAAAGATGACCCAATGCCAACCCCCCAGCCATGGGCAAGGACACATTCAGGTTGCTCAAAGCTACATCCAGCCTGGCCTTGAACCCTTCCAGATGGGGCATCCTCAATTTCTCTAGACAATCTGTTCTAGTACCTCACCACCCTAACCATAAATAATTTGTAATATATAAACATATATATATATAATTTAAATTTTTTAGCTTGCAGAGCCTTCTCCAGACTTCACTGCCTGCAACACTGGCTTCCCCCTCCTGTGAAGCAGTTTTGCCCCAGCTCCCAGATGTCCTATGAGAGAACAGATCAAAGTCCTGGTCTATGAGTGTCTTTCACATGTAGGATCTATGTGTGTCCTTCACATGTAGCATCTAAGTTTGAAAAAAGAGATTTTCCATTAGTTCACATACTTTGAGAGCAGCTGAATTTTCTGTCAGGGTGTGGCTGATCTGCCCCTTTCCTTTCTCCTTCCTTGCCACTTTACGTGATGTAAGAAGTTGGAAAGAAGACAGGATTCACAGAGCATTTCAGAGAAATGCAACTGTCCCTACCTTCACCAATTCATCATTTCCATATCCAAACTAAGTAATAAGGTTTGCAAAAATGCTGAGTCCATATTTTTCACATTTCTTTATAGAACATTATATATAAGATATAGGAGTAGAATTCTTAGTGTCAGAAGAGAATGATTTTATGTGCAATCACTGTAGAAGAAGATAAATGTTATATAAACAAAGCTAGAACTTAAACAGAAATGTATGAAATAAAAGAAAATTTGTCTTTATTTCCCAGCACATTTTTTCACTTTACTGTCATGTAATACTCCTTTGGTTTGAGTCACTAAAAGGATTTCTTATGTTACTTGGAGGTGAATTAGGATTTTTTTTCCAAACCAGAAATTAAAAAATAGCATATTCATAAGTCCAGAAAGACAAAATTTTAGTGGGGTTTATCTACAGTACAAAGAAAATTGAATAATTTATCAGTCCAGCCACAGAAAACAGTTGCTGAAATTTAGAAGCTCAATATTTGATCCCAAAAAAACACATTTGTGCATATACAGAGGAAATTTTTAGAAAATATCCTTATGATGGAGATCTTTTTTGCATAAAATGATATTTTGTCTTTTAATTTTCCCAGTGTTTCAAACAGTTTCATTCACACCTCTGTTTAAATGGCACTGACATTTGGCTAGATAGTGTATGAGGATTCTCTTGGCTTTAACAATTTCCTCATGACTTTTTTTTTTAAGAATAGCATTGTTTCTCTTATTTTGGAAAATTAAGAGAATTAATCTTGTGTAAGTTGAATAGTGTGTGTAGTAGCTTAGAGAAATGCTTGCTCTTCACTGAGCTGGAAAGCTACTCTCTACATTTCAGGTAAATAATGTCCTAGTAATCCTAAGTGATGACTACTTTTCCCATGCTAGTCCTGCATAATATTTGTGCACTTCTAGTGAGACTGACAATTCAGCACAGCCATTACTCACTGCTGAAGAGGGAAACTAAAAAGCAAAAAACCCCCAACCAATCATAAGCAAAAATCAGGAGATGTGAAAAAAAGCCAGGACTGTGGAACCAAATTTAAATCTGTGTTGCCAGAATCTAATTCAAAGCTACTAAAGCTATTCAAAAATCATTAACTTAATGAAACTCTAGGATCTTTCTCAGTAAATAAGCTTGCACATTCTGGTTTTTCCTTCCGCTGTGCCTGAATCTATCTTATGTTTAACACATGCTTTCAGATCCCATTTGGAAGCCAGTACTGACCAGTGGAAGCGATTGCATCTCTCTCTTCAGGAACTTTTGGCATGGCTGCAGTTGAAGGAGGATGAATTAAAACAGCAAGCACCTGTTGGTGGAGATCTTCCCGCTGTGCAGAAACAGAACGATATCCATCGGGTATGTTGGTTTTTCTTTTAATTATCCTTTGGTCATTGTTTTTTCCTTTGCAGGCTAATGCTGCATGACACAGTCCTTGTTGGAAAGAATTCCAGCTATAACTTTTGAACACATCAGAGAAAATCAGTCTTTTGGAGAAGGAGGTGTTAATGCCCATGACTTTCAGAGACCTATCACATACAGGAAGATTTTAAAGCCAGAACAATTACTAACCCAGTAATTTTTTAGGATTAAATAATTAGTTCTGATTGTTTTTCTAGATCAGGCATTCCAAGTTGATGTATACTTTTTGAAACCCTAGTTTGGATTTTGGGAACATTTGTGACAAGAGTAGCTGGTATCAGCTCTATTGCACAACTCTGCACCATGAAACTGTTGTGATAATTGTCTGTGGTTCATACTAGTTTCATCAGGGAATTCTTATGGAAAGACCATAGCAGAGCATCATAAGGGGGACCATTCTAGATTAAGATTGGTATTAAAAGAGTAGGTTATCTTTTTTTTTTTTTAGGTTAATAGACCACTTGTACAGGAAGTTGTTTGTTTTTTTTTTAAACCCAACAAATGAGCAACTCCCAGAATAATACTTCAGAATAATTCTTCATACAAAGATTCACACTGATTTTTTGTTGTGGTGAGGGTATGCTTCAAGTATGTCTTCTGTGTTTAATCAATTCACACCAGTCTGATGCTAACCTAATGTCTTCTTTCACCTAAACAGTCTTGAATTTCATATGCCATTGAGGTCTATTCAGGTCTGAATGAGAAACCACAGTTCTAGTACCTCTATTGTTCAATCTACTATCAAGCTCTCCTCTCCTTCACCTCCATGTGTCTTTAATTAAAATAATGACATCATAGGAGGTTTTTACTTCCTGTTTGATGTCCAATTATGCTTCAGGGTGCTATCTAAAAATTTATTTCAAACAAATGTAATTTTTATTGAAAATTTAAATTATCAGCCTATCAGCTTGATTTCATGAGAAAAGAATATTCCAAATCCAATGATCAACCTCTCAAAGCATTGTGCTGTATATATATAACTTCCTTTGTGAAACTTGCCACAGAAGGTATTGTTTCTGAAGTTCCTAAATTTCTGATTTTGTTGCTTAATGGAGAAATGTGAAATGTGCTTTAAAACAAAATAGGATCAGTGTTTTTTTCTGTTCATCAGGTAGCTGTGTATAAATATTGCTCTAATATCTTGCCCTTTCTCATGGGGAGGGACGTATTTGAGAACAGATAGTGAGATCAAATTTGCAAAGCGAATGTGACATATCTTGCTGCTTTAAGACCCTGAAAAGTGAAAAGTCAGGAAGTCCAAGTCAGACATGGCTTTTTCCATAGGCACACATGGCTTTTTCCATAGGCATTCATCTACTGCAATAAAGTGATGGGAAGTAGTGTCAATATGGTTTGCCAAGGACCTATCTTCACCAAATGATTGAGAAAGCAAAAGGGAATGATGAACAAAAACATCTCTGTCTCTCTCAGTAGCAAATTTTTCTAAGATAATATCATGCTTTTCTGCAAGGGGCATCTTCATCACATTTCCTAGGTCTTCCCTCTGGAGACATGATGTGTAGGATGTGTCTTTCTCACAAAATTTTATGTGGGACTTACAGCAATATCACAAAGACAGTAAGGTGAAAACATCCATGACTTTACAGGGCAGCACAGTTCATTTTTTCACCTTTCCCCTAAGAAAGTTAAGGCAAGTGTTATATATAACCATGAAAGTTAAGAGAAGCCTGAGGTCTGTTTTAGCCATAAAGTAGCAACTTCCATAAAGTAGTTTTAAAGGCCATCCAGAATATCAGGATGAAAGAAGCAATATAGATGTTGCTTTTACTCAGTGTGACATTTACTCAAACTCTTTCTCCAAAAACAACTCTTGAGCCAAAACTAGAGTTAGAGAGAGATTTCTATAAATTGTTACAACAAAACTTTTTCCATCTAAGTAATATTTAAGTATTTGAAAACATTTACTGCTAGACAGAAGAAATATTTTTGTATCTAAAGAAATTACTTCTTAAAGTATTTTAATATTGTATATAAGCTGTTTAAGGGTTTCCAAGAATTCATCAAAAAGGTGGCAAGTCTTCAGTGCTGAACTAAATGATATCTCTGTTACACACCAAACAAATGAAGTATTTAGAATTTTTACAGATGCAGATAATAATACAGAATATATTATATTATACAATAATACAGAATTATTGTATAAAAATAAGATACCATGACTAGGGGCAAAATGACTTCATAAAATAGATCTCATTTCTCTTTCTTAACTTCTCTGTCACTTGCAGGTAGATAACACAGAGCTTTGGTCATCCTCTCTAGTATCAAAGCTAGAATGTTTTAGTTCCTTTTAGAAATACTTCTTCTTCCTTTTCCCATTCTGTAGCACTTCAGAAGTGTGAGTGTAGGCATGCTGATTCCCTGTGGAAAAAAAGAACATAACAGAATATATGAACTTAATTTGCCATGTCTGATCTTCAAATATCTCTGACAGAGAAAGGAAAAACAGTCAACATGGAAGTTGACTTTGGGTTGCTGTTGACAAAATCTATGCTTGCAACATGTTGGTTGGTTGATTGGTTGGTTGGTTGATTGGTTGGTTGGTTGATTGGTTGGTTGGTTGATTGGTTGGTTGGTTGATTGGTTGGTTGGTTGATTGGTTGGTTGGATGGTTGGTTAGTTGGATGGTTGGTTGGTTGGAATTTTTTTTCCCCGGGCATTACAGACTTTGTTACTCTAAAAGTTTCTTTAAAAGAAGCATATATCAAATGGGTATATCAGAATAAACAGCTTAGCTGATTTCTGAACATAAGAAAAATGTTTTCAAATGTTTTCACAAGTGTACAATTATCTATCTTAAAACTGGAGCCCTGCACTGGAAAGCTGGTTTTGAGAGGTTTGGGCCTTTGCTTAAGAGCAGAGCTTAGCTCTCAGGGTGTTGCATGTGAAACTAAACAGTAGCTGTGTGTTGATCCTGAGAAAAAGAATTTGCTGACTCTTCATCTTGTTGTCCTGAATGTCACTTCTGAAAATTAGTCTTCAGTAAGCTAGAGAAGCATCTATCTGGTCTGACCAATCTTTTAAATTACTAAAACTAGCAGTTTTGGTCTTTCTTCATTAGTACAATGTTTGGTTTTCCTTCTGTGAAGGACTGTTTTTGTCAGGTAATGTCAGAACTGAACCCAGCTAAGTTCTTCACTTGATAATTGAATAAGCCTCATCAGGGGAACACTATTTAAATGCAGTTTCACTGATTCAATTGAGAAATAGCACAATGAATGCCAAAATGATTTTATGCCTGAATCCTTTTTCTAAAGTGTTGCAAGCTGATTTTATTTTTTTCCCTTAAAGGTAAAATTTAAAGAGGAGCAAACATATTTAACCTCTCTATCATTCAGAAGACCATCTGGAATACCACAGAGATTCATAAAAGAGATGAAAAGAAGTCAGTTCTTACCACTTGAGCGCTCCTAGTTGCCAAGATTGGCCTTAAAACTTTTAAGAGTAGGATTCAGATGAAAATTTCAAATGCTTGGATCTATGCCAGAGGAGAGCTTGAACTCAACTGAGAACAGGGCTATCCATGCTGTTAAAATCATTGTTGTGTTATAAATGTGAGGTGCTTTTTAGACAAGGAAATTTGGAATGTATCCCAAATACACTCACATAACTGCTATTTGTTTGAACTTATATATATAGTAGGTAATTTTTTTCAATTTTTGGCATCTGAAGAAATTGTCTCTATTACAAATTCTTAGAACGTGTGGTGAGGAGTGGTGGTGTTGGTGTTAGTAAATGATAAAAAATACTCCTTCAAAACATTATTTAATTATCTTACATTTTTCTTTGTTTTACTAAGTATCAAAATATTTCTTTAGTGAAATTGAATTAACAACTGTGTGCATGTTACTGTTAATCTAATTTAAGTAACTCAGGCATCATGCAGATCGCCTGCTATGTCTTTCATTCTTTTAAGAGTTGCCTCATTTGCTGTGTAGTGATTTCATTAACAGCATAAATAGCATTTATGAACATAGAAGGTACTTATTAACAATTCCATGGAAACCCTTTCACATCTGTAGCATGACTGCCTAAGGAGGAGTACATTTCCTCTTCAACACATTAACCAATTATGGGTCCACAGCTGAGATCTACTTTTTACAATTAGGACAAACCCCATATTTTGAAAAGCATTCTGTTTGGCAAATGTGTTGAATTAATATAATTGTACTCTTTCTCTTTAAAATACATTGAAAGCAAAAATTCCTAGTTTTTAAATAACAGAGATTAGTGTTAGTTTTACTTATGCAACTCTTTTTCTCATTATATTTTCATTTTTCAATTTAAACAATAATTGTTTCTTCATGTAAAGAGATTTAAGGACACTCATGAGGTGGAAGAGGTCTGAGATAAGCTGATCAATATCTGCATTATTAAAATGGTGGACAGAATGCCTTTACTGCTGTAGTGTTGATGACAAATAGACATGCTTAAATAAAGTAGTTTACTTACTTTTTTGTCAGGTCATGCATTATGTGTATTCGATTTCCTCTACAGTCACCATGAAGTGTGGAAGAAGTTAAGGAATTCAATGAAATTAGCCTGCAATCATTATTTGTACATTAGACATTCATTTAGGCTAATTCTGCTTTCAGTGATGGCCTAGTTATTATAAAGATGTATTTGTCAGGACTCTAGATAGATAAATTCCTTTCTTTCCCCTCAAAAAAAACCAGAAGATGTTGCTATTTATGATTTTTACTGGTAATGTATACATATCTCACAACAAAACTTTAATCCAAAAAGCAGCTTTATCTTCATATAGTAAGAACTTTTTTTTTTTTTAATGGGTGAGTATGAAATGAGCATTCATTATTTTTAATGCTGTTCTGTGCTACTCCTTCAGCCTCATGTTTTTTTCATCCTCTCCTTTTCAAATTTCTTTAATTGAAACATATTTTAACTTGGTAGAAATCTGCAGATCAAAACTAGGGAAGGAGATGAAAACTGTAAATACTGTGTAATATTCTATAACTGAGGATTATAGTCTGTGGACTATAATTGGCTCCACTAGCTCCAACATTCAGACTGGAAAAGTTGGGGGGAAAAAGTTTGACACATTGGCTTAGTTATCCTTTATTAATAAAGAATAAAGGCACCTTTTCTGTTTGTGACAAAATACAAAATGTGCAAAGTCACAAGTCCCTATTAGCATTACTCTATTGTTTTGAGGAAGATACAATGATTCCTGCCCACAGGCTTTATGGGATTCATTGCACATATCTTCTCCTTCCATTGTGCAAGAGTTACAGGAGGACTGTGGCTTTAAACCTCTTCTGGGAAGATAATGCCACTTGGTGTGTTTGATTGCTGTAGTTTTCTGCAAAAACAGTACAAGCTGAAAGTAGGTATTTTTTGTCCTTCTGCTGGTGTGCACATGTACATAGCCAGGGGTGACCTGTCTACAGCAGCAGCAGCAGTCCTTACAGAAGGACTACTCGTTCCCAAATGTTCAGAGATGTTGCTGGCTTTTAACTATTCTCCACATCAGCATATTTCTGTGTTCCTCTGGAATATTGGTCACTCCTTCCTGCTGTTGGTGTGTGTTTGCAGAACAGACCTTTGTGCAAGACCTTTGTGCTTCCTTTTTGACTGGTTTGAGGCACAGACATTTCTGAGAAATAATACATGTTTGGAAACATATCTAAAGCATATTATATCTTTAAGTTGTTGCACCATTTAATGTTTAAAAAACACTGGTTTAAGTGAGTTTGAGTGTTGATGTCACTTTTAACAATATTAGCAGAGATCAAAGCACACAGTCCATGGAAATTTCTGTGCTGGATTTTAAGTTATGCTTCCTGCTGGCTTACTTGACCTGCAGACCTGCCACACCATTCTAGTGGGACAGAATGATGTGAGATGAGCACAAAGGCTAATTAAAGGAATAGATTTTCCTCATTTGAAAGCATGAAAAAGGTTTATTACATTTCCTCTTTCTATCGCACTTCATGCAAGAGTCGAGTATGAGGTATAAGAATTATAAACCTAAAAATGTCTAAGTTCAACATTTTTCATTCAGCCCTGTAGTAACTCCACTCAGTTTTTATGCAAAAAAATGTCCGGTGGGAGTTTACTTGTTAATATACAGTGCACTTCTTTATTTGTAAAAATTGGTATTGCTTTTAAAGGTCAGCATGATTGCTTAAAACATTTATCTCAGGTACTAATCCAATGACAGATTATTTTATTATAGCAGATAGACTCTGTGAAAAGATTCCAGTCCCATTATTGACCTTGACTCAAAATGAAGATTTTTTTGCTTTGTTATTTCCTTCAACAAGCAGACTTTGCTTAACGGTTTTCCCAAGAACAGCTACAAACCTTATGGTCATTTCTTGACCATTTAATAAAAAGTGTATTTAAATATTTATAGTAGAATAATGTAGTTTTTTCCTGAAGTTTACTTTCCTGAAACGTGTTAAGAACATTTGAACCTTTGAGCTCTCATATTATAAACTGCACATGTTCCCACTATTAGTTCTGGTAGGTATTTCCAGTACAGAGAGTCACATATCAAATATAATTCAAAGTTTAATGAACTTTTTAATACTGAATTTATAATCCTTCATTAGTTCTCATAGAAATACAAATTTTGTTTAATAATTAATTTAACTGAATTGGTGCATTTATTACATTACAAACATATAATGCTGGTGTTGTAAAGAGAATTTTCTAATCCCTGCTGTAAAATAGCTGTTTTCTACCCATAGCATATGGCTCTCCTTTTGTCAGTATTGTGTTTTGTGTTACACTGTACTATTAATTACCTGGATATATTTACCTCTATGCTGCTTGAAACTGTATGCATTCAACAATGTTTCATAAATACAGAAGAAAACATTGAAATAAAAGAGTGGTAAGGACCATTTAGATAAATTCACTGCAACATGCAGAAGAGCCAATGAGTCATGCAACCTACAAGCTGGGTTTCATCTGCATTTTTGTGTGATGTCCATTTGGAATCAGATTAATAAACTCTTATATTCTCATACACAAAAATAGAGAAGTTAATAAATAAATACTGAGATGTGTGTACTTTCAGTGACCTACCAAAGCTTCTAATACTAATCTTGAGTAACTTACTCATGGTCATTTAAAAGCAGGGTGTAAAAGAGAGTAAAAGAGTAAAAGGAGCTGTTGTTGAAGAAAGAAAAATGCAGTATGTTGACAGCACATTTGCTCTTTTGAATACAATGTGATTTCAGGTTAAGCAAAAGCTGATTCTTTTCATTTGTGTGTGTGTGTTTTATTGCTTCTTGTCATACACGTGGAAGCTGTTGCTGGAAATTTTGTTCTGGCATTGATATTCTGACTTGGTATTTCCTTATAGATCCACTTACAACAATTTTGTTTCTTAGACTTTCAAGAGGGAGCTAAAGACAAAAGAACCTGTTATCAGGAGTGCCCTTGAGACTGTGAGAATCTTCCTGGCTGAGCAGCCTGTGGAGGCAGTGGAGAAGGTCTGCCCAGAACCCAAAGGTAATTGAAGCAAGAACAGGGTAATAACACATTGCTGGGAAGATCAGTGATGATCGGCGATGATTAAATAAATCCTGCCAGCCGCTCTGAAAGCATTCCTTTTACACTCCGAGCTGAATGCCAGTATTCAGAAACTAAGCTAAAAATATAGATGAAAGCAAGCCTTAGCAATCCTTCTGAACACTGTGGTACTAAATAGACATGCATATTTATAAGCAGATTTTGAAACTGCCTTTAAACCTTCAGGACCTGTCTATAATTATAGCTTCATTTGAGGGCTCAAAGCTGCAATTTAAGCTAAAATTCACCTTGTAGTCTCAGTACTACAGGAGATCCCAAATCCAGCTAATTGCAGCAAAAACTTCACAGTGATTAATATTTATCTGTGTGCAGAAAAATTGTGCTGAATCAGCTGATAAACTTCTAGCTGCACCTTGCATGTTTCAAAATGCATATTTTGCTGATTTTTATGGTGGCAAGATTTAAGATTTTAAGATATTTTGAATCAAGAATACATTAATAAAACAAATTGCACAGATGTCTTTGGTTATGAAGAGTTTCTTACTGAGATTTGAACTTATCTGGATGGCCACGGTATTAGGTCTAAGACAGAATATGTCTTAAAAGCTTCTTCACTTTCACATTTAGATCTGTCACCTGAGGAAAGAGCCCACAATGTCACCAAACTTCTGCAGAGGCAAGCAGATGAGGTCAGAACTGAGTGGGATAAACTGAATCTGCAGTCTGCTGATTGGCAAAAGAAGATTGACGATGCTCTTGAAAGACTGCAGGGCCTTCAGGAGGCAATGGATGAACTGGACCTGAAGCTGCGCCAGGCTGAGGCATTCAAGGGGTCCTGGCAGCCAGTGGGGGATCTGCTCATTGACTCTCTGCAGGATCACTTGGAAAAAGTCAAGGTACCTGACATATATCAGTATTTCTGGGTATAAAATACTTCATGGCATGAATGTCCATATAGGCAATTATCTTTTAGAGTGAGAAATTGATATCTTTGTACCATAGTTATTTATATTAAAAAGTGCATATAAATAGTTCTATGATTTCAGAAGTTAAAATGCAATGGGATCCTCATTGAGAATGCATATTGCTGACACAGGTAAAAGCACTATAGAAATGTGTAAAAATCCTCAGCACACTCACTGTCAACTCAGGAGATGCAAAACTGGCAGTTAAAGAAAGCAAAATAGATAGGAGAATATATTATAAAAGTCTATTGAATTAATTTTTTGCTATATTATATTTTCTTAAGTGTGATGAATACGTAATTGTTTCTAAAATTGTAGAGTAGAATTTAAACAATTTAAAATATGTGTTTTTTTCATGATGGTGGTATTTGATCACTGTCTTTTTTGATAAATAGGCTTCATAACTAAAGATAGTCTTAAAAAAAAAAGCAGCAATCCTCGAAAAAAATGTCATTATTTTCTATAACTTAATGCTTATCTGCTTTTAAGGGCTGTTTCATAAAATCATTGCTTATCAAGAAACTTGGGCAGACTTGTCCTCTTTCAGCATGACTGCCATGGACAGACTTGATAAATAATACAGGATTCCTTCAGCCAGAGCACAATAGAGGCAGTTGCCATTTTGATAAGAACAAAGTGCCTCTGTTCCAGTCACATAAATGGGAATCATCAGTCATTTTGAAAGAGACCTGAGCTAACTGTTATTTTCTCTAGATGAACATTAGGATCTAAGAAAGAGGAAGTAGAATGACTAATGGCAAGAAAAATATTCCTCTAAAAATCTAATGTAGTTTATTAAAATGAAAGTCTTCAAGTTTTAATCACACAGAAAGTCTAATGAGTGTCCTGTGCAGATGCCGTACAAGAACAAATGAAATTGTAGCTGATGAACAGCTAGCTTCAAAATTTGTTTATCTTCATTTAAATTCATAATTGAACAGAAGAAATCTATTTATAAATTCTCAGAAAGTGCTATTACATCCATGGTTTGGCTTTGGATTTTTTAATTTTGAAGAAGATAACCTGAACAGAAGCACGGAATCTCTGATATTACTGAAAAACAAAGCAAGATGCTTAATTCTAAAGCTATGAGCAGGAGTGTTGACTCCATAATTATAGTTCTGAGTCCTGTGATGATTTAAAAAATAAATAAATACATTCTAGATAACATAATTAATGACTTAATAAATGATTCACTTAAGGGTTAAATACTTTTCCTTTGCAAATGTTTCAGGTAAAAGCTAAATTTGTTGAAATTACATACCTTCAGTTAAAAGTTGTGAGTAAAAAGTAAGGTTTTTTTTCTTTATAAACTATATTATCAGCCAAACATTAACCAATTGATACATTATCTATGTCTCATCCTTGCTCTGGTTTTTATGATGAGTATCATGAATGATATTACAGTATGAGGCAAAGTACCTAATTTCTCTCTATACATCTAAGAAACTCAAACATCTTCTGAGCAGATCTTCAAAACATTGGTCATATGTGATTGCATTTCTTACAAATCCTTCTCTTAATTTGGATTACAATAGTTTTCCCGAACCTAACCAGATGAAGAACTTCCTGGGGAATGTATTTAACTTAGTGCCATTTGTCACTGTCCTCTTTAGTTATAGTTGCTATAGCTGCTGCTAAGGTCATGGTATAACTTTGAACTCATGCTAAATAGTGGATCCTTACTTGATCAGTATTAATGCTGTATTTCTACTAGTAGTAGTAGTAGTAGTATTACACATGCTTCATACATTAATGTACAAATTGGTGTTCATCTCTGACTGCTAGAATAAAGTCAGAAGAGATAGTTTCACCCATCTGCTCCAAAGGATGCAACCTAGACTGGAGGCTATCTAGAACCAAACTATTCTTCAGACTTTTCTACTGTCATCTGTTATTCTCCCTTTTTTCTTCTCTCATGTGAGTGGTCTTATGTGCAGGTTGAAATGTAGCTTACTTTACTTTTTTAAGCTTTACTTAATAACATACATTCTTTCTGTCTCCCTTCCAAGCATATCTTTCTGTCCAGAAACCATCATTTAACTGTCTTAAATTCACTTCAAGCCCAAATGAATCTATTATTATTCCCTGAATATCCATTGCCTGATCAGTTTGATTGTAGCTCAGGTCATATTTTAGACATGGCCTATGACTTCTACTCCCCTCTGCAGCAAATTCAATGATGCTTTCTCCTTGCAATCACTAACAAAATGTTCTTTTCATCAGCATGCCTGGAGCACTTAGGGTCTCATGAGACCACCACTCAGATTTTATATTAAGCTTTTGCTGCTATGTAACTGATATGCAATCATGTCCACCTCATCCACTTGGTATCTTATTCAAAGACCCATTCCAGGAATTGATGGTAGAACCAATTTGTGTCTCTCTCTTCCCCAAAGAGTCTCCTTTGCCATGCAAAACCATGATAATGATTATGTTAGCAGCATGCAACAATCATTGCATGTCATGCTGATACCCCCTCACTGTTTTGTTGTCTCTCTGCAGACATCTGCTGAGAAATACTAACAGAAATTAGTACCCATAGGAAGTTTCAGAGTTTTATACTTTTCCACTCTGGAAAATTAGGTTTCTTAAATTAAAAGCCATTGTTTTGAGATGTTTTCCATGGAGTTTTGTGCCTGAGAAACCAGTTTTAATAGTGTGGTTTATCTTTAGCTAAAGGTAGTTTGGCTGCTCTCAACATACTCAGGAGAGCACAAGGCAAAGCTCTTTGTTCTGCCAGTGATATTTTAACACACCACTAGCAGCAATACAACTGCTTCAGTTTTCTGTCATACACAGCACTGTAAGGGAACAGCAGAGCCTCTAGACTCCATGAGTACAACTACATTCTAATTTATTTTTTCAGCCTCCGAAAAACAAAACAAAACAACCAAACAAAACCATACCAAAAAGAAACAAAGAACTCACCAACAAAAATAATGAAGAGCAGGCATTAGTGTTTGTGGTTTCTTTAGTTCAAAATAGAAGTGCATACCTCTAGAACACCTTCCAAATAAAGGGCTATTTATGTAGAATCATGTAGACTTTTTTGTTCAATTAACTCCAGTCTGCTATAGGATAATTAGTTCTCCCTCACTGTCACTAAAAGAGGGCACCTTGACTCAGTATAATGATTGATAAGTGTGAAAAGCAGAACAGAATTTGGTCACATGGCTTGTATATTTCTGCAATGAATTTTCATGAAAGTCTTACTCTTGCTACTTAAGAACTGCTGGTTGTTCTTGTAGATTCACTTTTATAGTTATAAAAAGTAAAGTAAAGAAAAAATAAATATAAAGAGTAAAGCAGATACATGGACTTTTTGTATAGATTATGGACTTTATGCATTTAATGTAACAAGGATATTCATACAGGCTGCAAGAACCCTTTTAAATTCTTCTGTCAAAGCCTACTTACAATTTTAATACAATTTCTACTTGAATTATATGCTGTTTATTTCAGACTTTCTTCAGCTTAATTGACAGTTGAAGCCAATTGTATGTCATTGACAAATGTTCACTGGAAAGTGTCAGCCTGAAATTTATTCATTTGTAAAACAAATAGAGTTTGCAGTAATTCATAAATCAGAAATTAACTGATCACTGATCTGCTCATCATCTACTCCAAAATGACTCTCTGTGTGCAGGGACTGGGGACAATCCTTTTGTCCCTAGTCAACTTTCCTCAAAATGAGACAAAAGTAAGACAACCCATTCAAATAATTAGCTGAGTTTCAATTGTGTTCATATCCAGCCACAGAAGGAAAGTAAATGGATTTGAAAAGATTAAAACTCCATATTATTACAAGCATCTTAATAAAAAATCAACAACCTCAATTTCAGGACACTGAATGAGGGTAGGTAGTTAATAACAATAATAATAATAATAATAATAATAATAATAATAATAATAATAATAATAATAGTCTTATATATTCTTCTGTGGACTCATTTTGGAACTGTTCAGCTAATGCTGTGCTGCAAAGAGGTATCTCAGCAAAGTGAACTCTCACAGTGGCGTTATGAGGGAACTGTGCTGACAACTGCCTAATATGGAGATTCTTACAGCAAAGTGAGTTTTTGAATTTCTAATTTATATTTTCATCCCAAAATTATTTTAAATGCTTGGGTAATTGATAATTTTCTATCTTTCCCCCACCCCAAAAAAAAAAAGATTTTTATATGGAGCTATTAGGGGGCACATAGAGGGAAATTAATGAATGACACCTCAAAGCAACCCAATAGTGCCCATTCATCTCCTCCTAGCAATGGAGATGTGCACTGGAGATCAGTTTTAAATAGATCAATAGAATCTATGCAGGCAATAATTACCTGGAAGATGTATTGAATAACCAAAATTTCCAATCAGCTTGATATCAATAGCAGTGCCAGATCCTTGTTGAGCCAAGTAGAGGTCAGAATACAATGTATGCCTATTCTCTTGTTAATTTTCACTAACATAAAATTATGCTATGCACAAAATTGAGTTAGGAGAGCTCTTGCTGTCCAGTCTGTAATGTAAAATGGCATTACACATATAGCAGCTTCTGAGATATTTTTTCATTCTCTTTTTTTGCTACACTTCTTACTATTCTTAGTTTTAAAAAATACAAAAATGCTAAAAGATTTTATATGCAGAGTTTTAGACTATGAACTATGATTTGTTTAGGTGTTTTCAAATTGTTTGTACAATTAAAAGATGACAGCATCCATTAGTTCATTGTTGAACAGGAAACTATTTGCCTGCAGTGTAGGAGATGGAAATGTTAATGTTTTTCTTCATACTATAACTAAAGTAATTACTGTTACAAATGGCTCTCAAGCTTACTATTTCATATACATCATTTTGTGATAGAATCGTACAATAGTTATTTATGACATGTTCTTAAACTGCTTCAAAATGCATATACATTTTTTCAGTTTAATTTGAAGCCAGCTGTTACCACCAAGGGCTGTAATCAATCTGGTTTAAGATGTTCTATTTCCTTAAGTGAGTCTCCTAATAAGTTCTGTGCTGGACTCTGGGACTTTTAAAACTATTATATACAGAATAACCGTTTCCTAACCTTTTCCTTTCCTAAAGATTCCTAAATTTAATTTAGGAAATTAAAAAATTAAATTGGAAGATTTCTTCCAGCTTTCCAAAAGCCAAAAATCAGTTCCTAAGAAAATTAGAGATGTTCTTTCTAAACAGATTTTGTATTAGTAAAATATTTGCAATTTAGAGATTGTTCTAAGATGTTATAAAAGGAGGAGATGATCTAATGGCATATTAGAGGACCATTAGGTTTTAAAAATAAATATGGTCAATAAAACCAGAATTTACAGAATATCAACTCTTCATCTTTTACTGCTAATATAAACAAAAACAATGCTAGAGTACATGAGAGCATTAAAAAAATCTATTTTAAAATAAACCAAAACCATACTGAAATGTACTGGAACACTTTGACATCCTACAGATGTCCTTGTGATATGTAATATTCCTGTGAATTTAAAACTTTGTGGAGTTTGTTATAAAGAAAGAAATACTTGAAGTCTGTTCAATTTGTTAGTGGGTCAACTTTCAAGATGTTGTTATACATCAAAGACACTTCAGCTAACCACATTATTGAACTGGTGACAGCCTGGTATGTTGTTTTTCCCCTTTTTTAAAATCATTTTTAGACAAGAGAGAATTTCGCAGGGTTGTTTGGTTGTCATTGTTGGGGGCAAGTTTAATTTGCTAAGGTTTTTCTTAAATATGAAATTGAGTCAAAAACCATGAAATGTTTAGTCATGTAGTTGTACCAGCTTTTAGCTCTGGTACACTTCTTAGCTTGTAGGAGCTGAAAGTTACTCAGTTGTGTCCTGTGGTCTCTCAACCTCATTTAAACAGCTTATGAATCAATTTATTTTCTTACACAAAAAGAAATATGTTCAAAAGTGGTTGT
Source organism: Urocynchramus pylzowi (assembly GCA_013397555.1). Classification (NCBI taxonomy): domain Eukaryota; kingdom Metazoa; phylum Chordata; class Aves; order Passeriformes; family Fringillidae; genus Urocynchramus; species Urocynchramus pylzowi. The sequence goes on from VZRH01002606.1 coordinate 2,833,946, forward strand.
TTAGAATATAATAATCAAGTAGTTTTACTGATACAAATTTAATTTAAAAGTATAATCTGCCTTATATTCTTTCTATGTAATCAGTCAGATAAGATTGGAGAGTTCGTTATGGCAATAGCCTAAATCTAAATCCATTTTAAATACCTAAAACAATCATTCCCTCTGCTGACTTCTTTTGCAATAAATTATATATTTCTTATCTCAGGTTTAGATGCTGTATCTATAGTTTTTGACAGAGACTAGATTACATAGTTTTTTTGTCTATATCAAGCTACCTGTTTTAAGGAAGAATCCAAAATCTTGTTTTACACTGGAATAATAAGAATGATGATGAGCAGGCAGAAAAGTGAAATCCTCTTTTAAAATTAAAACTGCTTTTCCCCATACTACTTATTGGGAATCAGTAGCATGATTGTGATACAGAAAAAGTAGCATTGCTCTGCTAACAAAGAAGACACAAAAATGAGTATTCTTTAATTAACTTTCTAAGGAACCACAGCTAGTGTAAGGAGCAGGTACTTGTAGACCACTTTACAAATAAGCATGTGGAAAAGAACTGTACCAATTTAACCCAATTTCTATCAGATTTGTGTTAACTGTATTAACACAAGTATTAACAGAGCATATTAACTCTCTTTGATTAAGGACATTTGGACTAAAAATACTGATAGCTTTTCCCTGGCAACTAGTGCAGGAAAATTCTTGAGCTCTAAAAAGGGAGACCAGTCAAGGTGGAAATCTTTTCTACCTCCAACCCAGTTTGGTAGAAGATGCTATTATTAGATCAACACATTTCATTTGGAGCCAAATTTTTCCTTGTATGAATTCACCCTGCTGATTTCAGTGGGAGTTCAGCATGCACATCTGCAGGCAGATTTTGACTTTTTAAGTATTGGCAATCTCTGATCTTGGTTTCTAATACCCTGCTGAGAGAACTGACTAATACTTGTATAAAGACTTGTCTGTCGTTTTATGCCTCTGAAGTTCAGAATTGAGGTCAGACCAGAACATTTTTAAGATATTTCTCTTTATCAGTTTATCAGAGGGAAGAATGAGACTTGAGCTTTTAGAAGGAGAATTAAACATTAATTTTCAAGTACCTAAGTGGCATGGTTATAGCAGGGACTCTGACATTTAGCATCGCTTTTTGTTTCAAGTTTGCCATATAAATGCAGCATGCATAGGTATTAGTCTGATGGTGAAGTATTAACATTCCAAGACATGACATTAAATCAAAGATGCTCTTGAACTGTTTTGGTTCTGTTCAAAAGCCTTCTTTTTCTTATGACCTGGAAACGTAAATATTTAGCCAAGAGGGAAAAAAAGTACAATGCAAGTAACACATTTCTTACTAGGGGATGATTTTACTCAGGCTTTCCTAAGTGAATGTGTCACAAGGAGCTGTGTGGCTAAAGGGAGCAAAATTATATCTAAGAAGTATTTATAACATAACTCTGCTATAACTCCTATATATAGTTTGCTACTGAAACACTCCTGTGCAAGGAAAAAGAACGTACCAGAAATTATTATATAACCAGACACAGGGGCATTCACTGAGACAGGAGAGGAGGAAAAAGGGAAGAGTACCACAAATTGATTTTAATGTTGTTTGTTTCTGTGATGAAGCAATTTTTTTCTATGAAAAAAAAAAAAAATCTGTCAGTACTGTGTTTCTAATGAAATCTTTTCTTAAAACATTGACAAAATAAATTCTTGTGAACAATCAAGTGTGTAGATTCGGTAATGATATTGTTTCTAAGACATGGGCAACTCAATGAGCAAAGTAAAATCAATTTATCAAGCTCCTGTGCTGGTACCCAGTAATTGTCTAGGGACTGTTTGATGTAGGGAGTGCAATGAATGTTTATCAGGGACCCAGTGAGTTATACATTTCTCATTTTCATCTTTATACATTTAAGGCCTAATAGAGTTTTATTTCATTTTTTTGGCAAAGGTTAACCCATAATAAAACTTTATAATTGCTACTTAGCACTTTTATAGTGCTTCTCATGTTCCAGATAGTATGAGTTAATTTTCTCAGCTTCTTTCTGAGACTGCAATAGAAGTATTATCCCCAGTTTAAAAACAGGGCAATTCAATCAGTGAAACTAATTTGTCCAAACAACAATGCCACTCAAATTATTCTTATTCTCTTTAAATTTTACTTGAAAATTGTTTTATTTTAGTTAGGTTCAATTTTTCATTAGATTAAGAATGATAGTTTTCATCAGTCACAGCAGGAGCCTCTGTTGCCCATTTCCCAGAGCCACAGTCTTCTCCCCCTAAAGATGCAGCAGGGCAGCCACTCAGAGGGATTTCAGCCTGAATGCCTGGAAAGGTGAGCACTGTCCATTACAGTTGCCCAGCCTGTGTCTGGTGCTGTTTTAATAACCCGAGGTGTGTTTAATACTTTAAGTTTTATTTGTCTCCTTTTCAGTGTTTCATTTTAATATTCTTTCTTCCTATATTAGCTTAAAAAGTAAATCACTGTCACTTGTGTTTGCTAAAATCTACTGTCAGAACTGAATTCCTTCTCTGGCCCTGCTGAAATATGTTCTTATTAGATGTAAGAAGTCTAGGAATTTACACCTCAAGTAGGCCCTACCTACACGAGTAGGGGTATCTCGTGTGGTTTAATGAGTGTACAGTGCTGCACCTGTGTCAGGGCAACCCCTGGTGTCCATCCAGGCTGGGGGATGGATGCATCAGGAGCAGCCCTACTGAGAAGGATTTGGGGGTGCTGGTAGGTGAGAGACTGTACATGAGCTGGCCATGGGCAATCACAGCCCAGAAAGCCAAAACATATCCTGGGCTCAGCAAAAGCCCTGTAGGCAGCAGGTGAGGGAGGGGATTCTGCCCCTCTGCTCTGCTCTGCTCTGGGGAGAGCCCACCTGCAGGGCTGCATCCAGCCCTGGGGTCCCAGCACAGGAAGAACATGGAGCCAAGATGAATAGAGGGACAGAGCATCCCTCCAATCACCACCCTTAGCACAGAAGAAAGGCTGAGAGACTTGGGATTGTGCAGCCTGGAAAAGAGAAGGCTTCAGGGTAACCTGATTGTGGCCTTCTAGTAAAGATGGAAAGATGGAGAGAGACTATTTANACATATCCTGGGCTCAGCAAAAGCCCTGTAGGCAGCAGGTGAGGGAGGGGATTCTGCCCCTCTGCTCTGCTCTGCTCTGGGGAGAGCCCACCTGCAGGGCTGCATCCAGCCCTGGGGTCCCAGCACAGGAAGAACATGGAGCCAAGATGAATAGAGGGACAGAGCATCCCTCCAATCACCACCCTTAGCACAGAAGAAAGGCTGAGAGACTTGGGATTGTGCAGCCTGGAAAAGAGAAGGCTTCAGGGTAACCTGATTGTGGCCTTCTAGTAAAGGTGGAAAGTTGGAGAGAGACTATTTACAAGAGCGTGTAGTGATGGGCCAAGGGACAATGGCTTCAAACTTAAAGAAGGTTTAGATTAGATATTACAAAGAAATTCTTTACTGTCAAGGTGGTGAGATGCTGGAACAGTTTGCCTGGATAAACTGAGGATGCTCCATCCCTGGAAGTGTTCAAGACCAGGCTGGATGGAGCTCTGAGCAATCTGGTCCAGTGAAAGGTTCCCAGTCCATGGCAGAAGGGTTGGAAATAGATGATCTTAAAGGTCCCTTCTGAGCCAAGCTATTCTATGATTCTGTGTTGACCTGGTGTTTCACCCAAGCACAGTCCACACACATTGTACAGCGGTTCTGAAAAGGTGAAGATGGGAATTTCAATATTAATTCAAGAGTTGGAACACAGAGGTTTCAACAAAGCCATTGAACCATCCATCTGACCTGCATTCTTCTGGATATTAGAGACTGACTGGACTGTAACAACTTCTTTTGACCTTAAGCTCTATGATTATTTATTAGTGTGCTTCTGTTCATTAAATTAGACCTAATAAAATTAATCCTAATAAATAAATATTTTCTACTAGATATAACATTGCTACAGATTTTAGCTTTTTCCCTTGAGAGTTCAGAAAAGAAGAAAATTAATACCTGGCATTAGTTCATTTTTCATTTCATCTATTCAAATTATAATAACCTTATTTTTAAAGAAATAATGAGCTAGTCTTCAAAATTGCAGGAAATAACTTTTGAAAAATGCAATGTTTTACTGATGTAGAAATACAGAATTCAAAATGGGAGAGAACTTACAGGGAATTTGATTTTCTTCCTCCCCTGATGTTTTTTGTTTGAACTATTTTTATCCCAGAAGAGGATTTATATTCTACTGTAGTGCACTCTTGCTTGGTCATTTTTGAGTTTATAAAAATATATAGGATGGAAAATTAAATCAGCTGAAATCCATTTTGTCTCAACACCGCCTGTCCCCAGGAGCACTACAATCAAATAAAAATACAGGGTGAGTTTAAAAGCGAGCTAAGTGTAGCATATTGAGCTGGAGGCTGACAAACCCAGCTTTCAATGAAATTTGAATCAGAGTACAGTAAACCCCTCAAAGAAGAATCTAAATCATTTTGAACGAAAAAGATGGAGACTGTTAAACTGTCCTGGGACAGTTCAGCCTTGTATGGTTTTAAATATAAAATGAGAAGAAATGCTCTGGCCCATGAATACTTCTCCATTTGGACACCAAGTGAGCTGAGGAGGAGAATCCTCAATGCTGGGAACCTGCTGTGGCAGGTGTAGGGCAAACACTCACCTCACTGTGCACATGGATCCTGCTCTGATTTAGCTGCAGCTGCTGCTTGTGTAAAACCTTCCCACAACAGAAATTCATATGACACAGGAGAACTTTTCTCCCTAAGTCATCTCATATTTTCTTCACAGTGCCAGATGTTCTTTTCTGTCTCTTTCACTGGTTGTGAGAATTGAGGTTTAACATAAGCCAGTGCTAGCGGGAGACTCTTCTATTTGAGGGAATTCTTCACGAAAATGTCAGGCTGGCATGAGGCCACAGCCTTGTGTAAGTGCTGCTCACAGAGCAGTGAAACAGACTTTCTCTGTAGGCACAGTTGGCCTTTTCTTGAAATCTGCTTCACACTAAGTGTGAGAAATACCCATGGTGGAATATGTAAGGGCATGATCATGCTCATAATTCTGGTCATACCTGAGTCCTAGTGAGATGCAGTCATGAGTACAGAATGAGTTAGCAGATGTTATTGAGAGGCCATTATCAATTGTCTTCAAGAATCAGGGCAACTGGGAAAAATTCTTGCATCCTGGAAGAGAGCAAGTGTCACTCTCACCTTCAAGTAGGACAGGAGGAAGAACACAGGGACTTGCAGGTTATTCAGCCTCACCCAAATCCATGGGAATGTGATGGAACAGCTAATCTTTTAAACCATCTCCAGGCATATGAAGGACAAGAAAGTTGCATTGGAGGAAAGTCATATGTGAGGCATCACAATGGTTGATCCTGAATCAATATCATTTAACATCTGCATTAATGAAACGGTCCCTGGGACAGAGCACACCTTCAGTAATTTCCCACTTGATACAAAAGTGGGAGGAACAGCCATAGACCAGGTCATTCATACAGACCCTGACAGCATGGAGAATTACACTGAGGGGGATCTTGTGAAGTTCAACAGGAGAAATGCCAAGTCCTGTGCCCTGGGAGAAAGAACCCCAGGTAACAGTACACACTCAAGACCATTTGGCCAGAAAGTAACTCTGAGAAGAAGAGCCTTGGGGTACTGGTAGACAAACAGCTGATGGGAACACACTCTTAAAATCCAATTATTATCCAATTAACTCTGAGAAGAAGAGCCTTGGGGTACTGGTAGACAAACAGCTGATGGGAACACACTCCAATAATCCAATTATTATTATTACAATTACTAGGGAGATGCCTCTTCTTGAATTAAGGTGTGAACAAGACCATATGCCTAAGTCGATAGTATGGATTTTATTTAACAGTAAAATGTGAGGTAGAGAGATAGAAAGAAATAGAAAAGGATTAAGGGGGGAAGAGGGAGGAGAGAAAGACAGTGAGAGGAAGAGATCAGATGGAATGATAGTCACCACCCATGGAACCAGCGGTATCCCGTTGATCCTCTTCACCCTGGGCTGCTCAGTGGTGGGGGTTCCAAGGTTGCTCAAAACTTCTCACCATTTATACANTGGATTTTATTTAACAGTAAAATGTGAGGTAGAGAGATAGAAAGAAATAGAAAAGGATTAAGGGGGGAAGAGGGAGGAGAGAAAGACAGTGAGAGGAAGAGATCAGATGGAATGATAGTCACCACCCATGGAACCAGCGGTATCCCGTTGATCCTCTTCACCCTGGGCTGCTCAGTGGTGGGGGTTCCAAGGTTGCTCAAAACTTCTCACCATTTATACATTTCAGAAAAAGGCTACACAGTTCTCTTATTTAGTTGTTAAGATCATTTAGGTTAAAATCTTATTTAGTTGTTAAATCATTTAGGTTAAATGATTTCCTCACTTCCAATGCTAATTAGTCCCATGCTTGTTCTTTCTCTTTGCTTGAGTCAGTGGCCTCCTGTCTTGAGTCAGCAGGCTAGGGTTCTGCCCCCACTGGACCCAGCCACAGCACAGTTGCTGATCTGGCCTTCCCACAGACCCCTTGCAGTGAAACATCCTTCTCCCCAGCTTCACTTACCTTTCCTTAGACCTGAGATGACTGGACAATAGTACCACCTTTATCTTATCTCAAGTTCCTGTCAGGTGGCTTAACAGTCCAAATTTCAGGAATCCAGAAGGCATATTTGGGACAGGATGGGTTTTGGTGGTCACTGATGACCAGTTGCTTCTTTGCATGGTTTGCTACAGTGGTGAAGTCCTTCAGTGATCTTAAGAGCATTTGAAAAAATTGGGATCTTTAAGTCTCTTACACAGACCCTCATGGCAAAGAAGGCCAACAGCACCCTGGGGTGCATCAGGCAGAACATTGCCATCAGGCTGAGGGAGGTGGTCCTTCCTCTCTGCTCAGCCTTGGTCACACCTGGAGGGCTGGGTCTGGGGTATGAAAAAGGTATGGATTTCACTGGAACAAGTCCAGTGCAGGACTGCAAATAAGGTCACAGGACTGAAGCATTTTCCTATGAGGAGAGGCTGAGAGAACTGGGACAGCTCAGCCTTGGGACTCAAGGCAGCTCAATATTTTATCAATGTGTATAAATTCCTGATGAGAGGGAATGAAAGCTGGAGTGTTCTTAGTACTGTCCACTGACAAGAGACAATGGGCACAAATTAAAACCCATCAAGTTCCACCTGAATATGAGAAGAGACACCCGTGGCTGTGCAAACACTGACACAGGTTGCCCAGAGAAGTGGTGGAGTCTTGATCATTGGAGATATTTAAAACCTGACTGGACATGGTCCTGGGCAACTGGCCCTGCTCTGAGCAGAGGGGCTGAGCTAGATGATCTCAAGAGTTGCCTTCCAGCTTCAGCCAGTCTGTGATGACTGACAGTTTACAGTTTTGTGAGAATGAAAACATTTTTTTAGTGCACGCCTTTGCAATGATTTTCAGTAGGCATATAAAATTATTTAGAAACCATTATGCATTTAAACACTAATAACAGTAAGAAATTTGTGTTCTTGCCTTCAGTTTTTGTACATGTCCAAGCTTGTGCGGTCTTAAAAAGTTTATTAAAAAGTGCAAAACATTTAATTCCTAAATTTACTTGCTACAATATTTAGTCCTGTATAAAGACAAGATATGAACTGCCTAAATAGTAAATACCATTGCTGGAAAACTAGAGATGATTTTCAAATTATTTGAATTTTTTTTCTTTCCCTTATAAAATCTAAGAAAATGTTTTAAATGCCTCATGTTTAGGCTTGTAAAAATGAACATTTATGAGAGAGGATACTGTCTACTGAGGTCTTGAATTCACTGTACCTAAGGGAAACTAACTTCGGGATCAATTTTAATTTCCAATGTTGTGCTCTAAGCATACACATAGTGTTCAAATCAAAGGCTGGTGTTGCTATAATTGCCAGTCCATAAAATTTGAGAAATAAAAATCTAGAGATTATGCCAAATTGCCTTTAACATCTTATACAGGCATTGTGCCAGTTCCATCCATAACCAAATAGATAGAGACTCATTTCCAAAAGCTGGCACTGAATATTTAAATCATTTAATGCACTGGTGAAATTAACTTTAAAGTCTCTTTTAACTCCTTGTTTGCAACAAGAGAAGGTTACTGCAGTATGTGCACCATGAGATTCATGGTCCCTCTGCCCATGAGTATGGGAAATACTAATGAGTCTTGATTTTTACCAGTGTGTTCAGGGTGACTCAGGACAATATAGCCGGGAAAAAACATCACACAATAATTCTGGAGTAATTGTCCATATGTGGTCTCACACTGATTTTTTTTTAAACCTGTTTAAAAGTCCAAGTGTTGTTAAGGAACACAAAGGACAGAATAGCACCCAAAATGGGTCTGCTGCCTAGCTATTTTTCACACCAGAATTGTTGCAGGTAAGCAGGAGCCAATAGGAGTACTGACTATTATAAATCATAGTTGTAAAGCTTAATAGTTTGTTTTAAGTTTCTTACTGAACAATTGCATACCAATTTCAAATAAATAATTATTAGATATTGTCTGTTTATTAAATACAATTTTTAAGACAAATACAGCTAAACTCAATCTCAGTACTACTGTGGTGTGTATAAGGATATATGGCTTTGTATGTGCATACTGTTATTTTCCTTTGTCAGTGTGACTAATGCTAAGCAGCAATGATTTCATACTCTTAATACAGCTGCATAAATGCTACTTGTTCTAACAGGGCACTGTTGTGGACTACATCTAAACATACATGGTAGGTGTTTGGATCAGCAGGAATAAGGATAGTAAATGTAAAAAAGCATTTTTAATGATCCACTGGCATTTTTCAATAGCAGACAACAAAGAAAAAAAATCCTCATTTTAGTTTTTCTCTGTGCACAAGAATACTTGATGTTTTGGGAATATCAGGGTGTATTTTCCAAATGGCTTAATGGGCTTTAGTCACCCTATTCCATTAACATCAGTGAGCTGGAAGTTACAGACACTTTATTCAATTTTGGTTGGGCTCCTGAACTCTATGTTTGACTTGTCAGCCAGCACCTGAGCATGTGGTTGAGGGAGAAGGGGCTAAGAAATGGAAAATGTGCATTGTAGAGTCAGTGTTCCTTCCTGAACTTTCATGAATCGTGAATTTTGTTGTCAAATCATGAATTTGGCAACAAAAACTCCATGAAGCTAGAAAAGCATTTAATATTGATTATATATCTATATTATAAATATATACTATATATTTTATGTATGTGTGTTTATATACAAGTATATATAAATATATACACATATA
>VZRH01002607.1:5561-29198 GCA_013397555.1 Urocynchramus pylzowi
TGTATTAAAAAAAAAAAAAAAAAAAAAAAAAAAAAAAAAAAAAAAAAAAAAAAAAAAAAAAAAAAAAAAAAAAAAACCACAAAACCCTTATTTTCTTAAGCTGAAATATCAAACTATTGAAGGAATAAAAATGTAAGGAAACTAGAAGACAAATAGATGTAATAAATCATGACAAAACCAATGTAAATTTACTGGCATACATTTAAAGAATACTGAATACTAAAAGCAGAATTGAAGAGATCTAGCTGACACCAAATTATTGCTAGTTTAGCAGTATGCATGTACCAGCTGCTGTAAACATTTTGCTATCAAAACCCAAAATGGGGGGTATAGAAATAGCAGTCTAGTTGTCTGAGGTGACTCAGGGTGGCCAGAAAGGATTTCCTTTTGCAGATTTACAGAGATGTATCTTCATCAGTGATAAGCAGACAACTAGAGCAAGTGAAACCTCTGCAAGTTTGCAACAAGGTGAGTAGTGCAGCTGACACTCCTGAGAGATAGGATGCTATCCAGAAGAATGTGGACAATTTTCAGAAGTGAGCCCATGAGAACTTCCTGAGGTACAACAAGGGCACATGCAAGGTGTGGCATCAGGGTTGGAAAAATCCCCAGTATCAGCCAAGGCTTGGGGATGAATGGATTGAGAGCAGCCCTGCCACAAAGGACTTGGGGGTCCTGGTGGATGAAAACTGGAGGTGTCTTGGCAACATACACTCACAGCTCAGAAAGTCAACCAGACTGCATCAAAAGCATTGTGGCCAGCAGATCAAGGGAGACGATTTTATCTCTCTACTCTGCTCTAGTGAGACACTCCCTCAGAGTACTACACCCAGCTCTGGGGCCCTCAGCACAGGAAAGACATGGACCTGTTGAAGTCCAAAGGAGGTCCGTGAAGATGATGAGAGGGCTGGAGCACCTCTTCTATGAGGAAAGACCAGAGAAGAGAAGACTCCAGGAAGTCCTTATTGCCACAGTTCAGTACTTACAGAGGGCTTTTGAGAAAGGTGGAAACAGGACCTGATGAAACAGGACAAGGAAAGATTGAGTCCAGATAGGTGAAACACTGGAACAATTTGCCCAGACACACTGCCGATGTCCCATCCCTGAAAGTATTCAAGGTCAGGTTGGATGGACCTTTGAGCAACCTGGTCTGGTTGAAGACGTCCCTGCTCATTGCAGGAAGGTAGAACTAGATGAGTTTCAAAGGTTCCTTCTAACCCAAACTATTCTATGACTCAATGTCGAGGGGAAAGTAAAGAGGATGATGATTATGATGACAATGATGATGATTACGACGTTTCTTATTATTAATGACTGTAAAATTCATTAATAACTATTCAAAAGTATTAATAAGATTATGTCACTCTGTAAATGACAGTCAAAAAATAAAGGGCCACTTTTGCCCTACATTATCTTCTTCTGTCCTGCTTCATTTTCAAATAAACCCATGTTTTCTGTTTTCCTCTTACCATGTAAAGGAGGGCCAATTCTTTTGTTGTAACAAAGAATTTTCATAATAATATTTACTTTCAGGACTCTGCAAACAAGATTGCCAGTGAAACACCCATGAAAACATTTTTTCTCTTTTTTTACAGAAATTATTTGTAGAGCTTTCAGTGAATGCAACTCTCCTACTAATTCTGCTGGTGATACATTGAAAGAGATATTACAGTCATCTCTCTCTGAATTTGTGTTGCTAACAAGAATAAAGTAGAAACAAAACCCAATTTCTAAAATCACAAAAAAAAATTAATAACTTCAGAAAAGTTATTTTTTTAGCAGAAATGCCAGACTTTCATGAACTTTTCAAAGCAGACCAAGCCATCATTTCAAATGGTGGACAAGTCTAATTTTTAAGCAGGATTTCAGAGTTGTGATCTTTGGATTTGCCTCAAGATTCCAGTTTCTGTGCTTTTTCTGCAACAGGTAAAATATTCATGTTGGAAACTACATGCTCCACACATATGTTCAATACTTGTTGACCTTGAAAAGAGCATATTAACCCTCATAAAATTCTAGTTCCAATGAAGAGTGTATTTGGAAATATGAAAAGAAAAAAATATCACCTTTGAAACTATAATCTCTTTTAAACATTACTTTAGAAACTACATTTGACTGTGCCATCGAGAATTTAATTAGGATATTTCACAGGTAATGACTTTTTATTTTCCAGTTCAACCATCCATAAAATGGAATCCTCTGTGTGATTACTGAAGCATTTGTAATTGGACTTTTCTTTACAACTAAGCAGAAGACACACAGAGTAAGAAATACATTTTCAAATTTTTGTGTCCTCCAGCTTTAGAGAGAAAGCATTGTCATGAGGTAAGGATGGAATTGCCCCTCTTTCCAGAAGGTGACTGCTCAGACCATGGAATTTGTGACTAGTGAACAGAGAAACATTGCTTGTACTAAAGAACCTTTTCCTGTGTTGCTGGATGGCTCACAAGCCTCTGTAATGGGCATGGCTTCCTTGCTGGACAAAGTGCTGTGAGGCAGTGTGCCTTGCCTTCAATGAGTGAAAAGGATGAGAAGCCACAACAGAAAAAACAACTCCCTGGACACAAGTTTATTCCAAAACCTATCCAAAATGCTCATATACGACCATAAAAGTGAGTGGTTTAAGCTGTTATTATTTCTTGGTTACCCGATACCTGCTCAAGGTCTTTCAAACCATATTGGGAATATGGTTTGAAACAGTTTTACCGCTCAGAAATCTGCTGTCTTCAGCAAGTTCTTACTGATTCCCTTCATTTGAGAGTCATACCACTGTTTACTAAAGATTCCCACAGTGACAAATGTAGCCTTTATCAACAGACACTGAAAAATCAGCAAAGAGGAAGAAGACAGGAACCAAAGTCTGACAATGCTTCCACTCAGCAACAGTAGATGCCTGTCAAAAACATAAACATCCAAATCCATGAGTCCACACCGAGAACATAGTGTACAATGGGCTATCTGAGCCTGATATCTGCCTCTGACACTGATCCTGACCTGGACTTACCCTGTCCCCAGCCCATCTCCTTTTCAGTGAGATCCCTGCTCCATCTGCCTGGTTACTATCCCTGACGTCCCACTCATCCTCTATGGAGCAGTGGGCTCTTGCTGCCCTCTGTCACAAAGAAGGTGGGTGAAACTGAGCAGATAATAACCCTTAAATTCATGGGAACTAAAGAAGGACACACATAGACAGTGGCCAATAAGGAGGCAATCTGATATCTTATTTTGCACTCACAAACATCTTCAAAAGACAGCCACAGGAACCTTCTTCTCTTAATGCATTAAAGGAAGTTGATGGAGGTATTTTTTCTGATCTTAATAAGACTTCCTATGTTGTCCCTCACAATATCCTTCTGGACAAGTTATCCAACTGTGGGATGAGTAGGATAAAGGTGTACTGGGTATGGAACTGTCTGAAGAATAGTTAAAAGGATTGCAGTGAATGGAGCTACCACTGGCTGGAGACAGACTCTGGAGACAGGTCACCAGAGGTGCTCCTTAGGGCTCAATTCTAGGCCCAGTGCTGTTCAAAGTATTTGTCAATGACCTGGATGCTGGAGTTGAGTGCACCATTTCAGACCTTGATGATGAGTCCAAACTGGGAGGTGCTATTGACTCTCTCATGGAACAAGAGGTCCTCCAGAAGGATCTGGATAGACTGGTGCATTGAGCAATCACCAAGGACATGAGATTTAACAAGAACAGACACTGGACACTGCTTCTGGCATTGAGTAACACCTGGCACAAACATGAATTGGGAGTGGCTGGAAAGCAGCCCTGCAGAAAGGGACCCAGGGCTGCTGGCTGGCAAACCCCAGCAAGAGCTGCATCCAACACAGCACAGCAAAGCAATAATTTTTTCCTCTCTTTATTGTTGATACCTAGGTAATTTTCATGATTGTTTCGTATTTTGTTTTTTCTTAAGCTTATGCTGTACTTCTAACCTCACACTTACTTATCTGACCCACTTTTCACTTCTCATACATTTTCCTTCCTATCCTGAAGTCAATGAAATTTTGTCTTTTAAACAGGCTTTATCTTTCTTCTGCAATGGGGTGTTTTTCACTTAAAAAGCACTTGTTAATTTTTGAATGAAGGTAGCTATGATCACTGTGAATTCAGTGTCTGTATGTGAGTCGTATTCTAAGCATAGCCAGCAGACAGTTATGCTCAGAAAATCTAAGAACTTTTCATCCTTTAACTGAACCTCTGTAGGGTCTGTGTTGGAGGTAAGTACCAATGTGCTTGGGCACATGTGCTGGAAAAAGTGCATCACAGAGTAACAGATGCTTAGGAAGCCTCTGTACCACAGAGGATGCAGTATTATGCTTGGTCCATTCCAGTAGTGGATGGGTACGAATCAGAAGTCTTGTGCATTCTTTTATCCTCTATAGGTGACTCAAGACTTCTTTTCCATATGACACATGGTCTCAAGAATCACAAATGCTCATTACCTTTTCCTGTTTTGAAGCACAAAACTTTTACACTGATAGATAGGGTCTTGAAAGAATTCAATACTTCATAACTATTCTTATTTGGAAAGTTATTTTCCTTCCACACTAAAGATAGGAAAATTTGACCCACATCATACGCAATAACTACAGTCATTTTATTGCTTAAAGAAAAGGTTAAAGCACTCAAGAAAACTGTCTTATTGCTGTTATATTTCCACCCTAGAAAGGAAAGGAAGTAGAGTGTTAGACTGTCTGGGATGAACCTTCCTTAAATTAGACCTGCATGGTAAGAAAAGCCATTAACCCTACAGTACAAAAATGACCGCATCATTCATCATAGATCAAGGCTTGTAGTTTTCAAGGTTTCCATACTAAAAATACAACAATTTAATTAGTATTATAAACTGTGCGATGCTTTACTGACATCTATTTAATATAAAAGTGTCCAGATTTTGGTATGATAAATATCCACTCATTGTCTAATACCCAAAGGCATCCATAGCTGCTCATCTGTCTCTGTACAAACTGTGATAGAATTTATAATATAAACCATTATTATAGGGATGATTAAGTACAAGGAGTTGAATCCTGCTCTCTGTGCAGGGGTGTAAATGCAGAGCAACACCATTAGCTCATATGTCATTGCCCTACAATTTCATAGGAAAGCCTCATCATATTTTCAGTTATAGACACGCTAGTAACAGAGATAAAGAACGTTGCATATGCCTGTAACCTAATGATTTACAGACACCCTTACACTTGGTCCTTCTTCTCACCAAATGGCATTTACATTAAATATAGAATCATCAGCTCACAGAATGTTTTGGGTTGGAAAGGACCTTTAAGGCTCATATAGTCCCACTTCCCTGCAATGAACAGAGTAAACTTTCCCTAGACCTGATTGTTCAAACCCCAGTCCAACCTGACTTTGAACACTTCCAAGGATGGGGTATCCACAGCTCCTCTGGGCAACCTGCTCCAATGCCTCACCACCCTCACTGCAATTGTTGGCTGCAGCTGTCAGTCAGTTCCTTCTGCACAAAATCTTTACATCTGCACAATCTTTACATTATTCAGAGGTAATAATGTGGGCATCCATAATTCTTACCTGATCCAAAAATGCAGTTGATCGGCATTTGTTTCCTACAGCAGCATGAGGGTATGCTCAATTTCAGGTGGCTGAAATTGTTTGGCCATTATTATGAATACTGCTGTACAGTACCAAGCACTTTCAGGACATCACTGCAGAGCACATCCTATACCAAAGATAGGTTAGTCCAGGTACTTCCAAAACTTTCCTATTTGTACTTATGAGACCATTACCAGAATGAAACCAAAAAAGATTGTGTAAAAACTTGTTTCAGAAAATCCACAAAATTACTAAATTAAAGCAATTACTACTTATTTTTGGTAGGTAAGTCTGCAATAAAATTTTATTACATTCTGTGGAAGTCATTGCTTAGCAGAGAGGAATCTGTGGACATAACATTTCTAAACATTTATGGTGGTTCTCTAACAGGTTCAAGAGAGTTTGGTTGGTTTTTTGGTAACGATTAGATGGCTTGGTAACAAATTTTTTTTGGTTTTTTTCATTAACAATTAGAATGTTCTGTTTGCTTTTAAGGAAAATCACCCACATACAGAATGGGTTGGGAAATCTCAGGATGACGGAAAATTTAGGCAAAATACAGTCTGATTGACGTAAGCAGCTCATTTTCAGGGAGCAATTCAATTTTCATCATTATGGTCATATAGTTAAATCAAACAAAAAACAGAGCAGAACTTCTGCACTGCAATTACTGGATTTTTACCAAATATTAATGAAAAACATTCAAAATAATAGCTTCAAAAATGCCTTTGAAGCTAAAATTATGCAGGCAGTGTCTTCATTTATAAATCTATGTTCTTCCATCCCTAGAAATAGAGATAATTTGCATTCTTTTGCTGTACCTCTCATCTGCAGAAATCAGGCATCAGATCCACACCATACAACATTCTAATCTTTAAAATGTGTGTTCTATAGGTCTACTGTGTGCAGAGTTAAAACCACTCTTCATAGAGACCCAAAGAATTTCTCATTTGTTCCTCCTGTAAGCAAGAAGAGCAAAGAAATTTGTAACCTCTAGGTTTTGAGAAAAGCGGAATAGTACAGTACGAATGAGTAGCTGGATATAATCTTTTCCATACAAATAATACTGAATCACACAATCTTTTTTACACACATCTGAATTAAAGGAAAATTATTGTGCGCTGAACACATTTTACTTATTTATTTATGACTAAAAATATAATCACTCTACCAATGAACAGAAAACATGGAAGGTTTTGTGAAGATGCCTTGCAAAAGGTAAGAAACAGGTAACACATCAGTGTCTCAGAAATGAAGCTTTACAATCTGTATAGTTTCTTGAGGAACATTGTGTTGAGTGCTAAGATGCTACTCTATCTCAGTTGTAATGCAGGTTAATCAGTCATGGTGCAGATCCCAGACTGCTCCTCTATATTCAGCCAACACCTGGTAGAGAAAATAGTGTCACTAAGTGAGAAGATGGTATTGCTTGTCATAATTAGCAAGTGTTCACAAATTGGTGTCTGAAAACAACAGGAAGAACTAGCATTGCTAAAAATAATGTCCAGAAAAAAAAAAAATGGGGGGTAAATTATTGCTCGCACATTAACTACTTTGAATAGCAAAGGAAAGCTGCTTCTCATGATTGCTGTGGCAATGGGAAGAGCATTACAACTGACTTGACAACTAACAAAGACTTTGGACTGACGCCTTTACTGTCTTCCCTTGACAAAAGCAGAGGTCCTGGCTTTGACTGTTTTTTAAAGCAGGCTAGGCTCTGCATCCAGGAATAATCCATGCCAATATTTTTGCAGAATCCCTGGAGGGGATATGAAGATAAAAAATAAATTAATTGTTATAGAGCATTTCATGTCTAATTAAAAACAACAATATAGCACCAGGTCTCATTCGCTAGTAGACCTGAGCCCCCCTGAAGCAACAGAAGAACACTTACAGGCTTTGCTGGCATTCTGAAAGGGAAACAGCTTCTTCAGGTCCAGCTGGATTTCATGATTATCAAACCAAATTTCTGGAACAGGACACTGCCGACAGAGTTCACCACTTTGTAAATAAATGTAAATATGAACATTTCCTTCTGGATGTCAGTCATATGTAATATAATTACTACTTGTCCTCTGACAGGTGAAAATTGCATTCTCCAGGTCAGTTGTGCCAAGGTATCCAGCTATCAGGTTGGCAGACCTGGCCTGAACATTAGTATCAGGACATTATCATCTGTTCTGCATCTCCTGCTTTACTAATGAGTCTTTCCACTCTTGTTAAGACTCTTGACTGCTTTGAAATCATTAGTTCACTTTATCAAGAGAAGTGTATTCAGGCTAGACAGAGAAGTTTTCACTTCAAAAACATATTTGAGGTATCTTCTGTGTCAGGGAAGAGAATTTGGAGCATCTTCACACCTTTTAAACATAGAAACATAGTGAAGTTTCAAGTACTCATTAATGCAGAAAACGCAATCTCCTTTTATCAGCATTTTCAATTGCACAATTTTATACCAAATGAACTTATTTGACACCCTTCTTCCCAGGCACAGAGAGATATTTGAATAAATAGCTCGTTAACCTATTTTTAAAAGTCTGCCAAGCTGGAAAGAAGCTAGGAAGATTTTCATGCAGTATTTTTATTTTTATAGGATTCCAGTATTTGCCAGTTTTCCATTTTGTTGCTTTATTATAACTCTTGAATTCTTATGGTTTCAGAGTTTTTAAAATGTCCAATAACAAATGCTTTTAAATCATTAATGGTTCCAAACTAGATTCATGTAAAAAAGCATAATTTTACAGAGTTAGATTTAAATTGTATGATGGTAATTTCATACAGAATTGAAATCCTTATTCTCCTAAATTTGCTCTCAAAAGTCAACAACCTGCTCGTAAGAGGTGGGTGGGAGGTTAGAAATAGGGATGTTTTTATTTAAAGGCCTGTAAAGTGTAAGCAATACAGAAATTTATGCTGTACTGTGCTATTACAACTAAAATATTCTTTCTGCACCTGAGGCTTAGACAACCTCTTGCAAATTCTCAGCCTTTGACAAGACTAGAAACTATGTTATCGATGAAAAGTGCAATTTCCAGTCAAATTATGAACTTTGAATAGGAACTGAATGAAACAGGTCACATAATCCAAACTGATATTTACCATGGGTCAGAAATTCCTATGACTTTCAGAAAGGAAAAGAAAAGGAAAGTATATGGACTTTGGAAACAAGATCAGGCTACATAAGAAGATTACAGAAGTGTTGTTTGACACAGTAGGGAAAAAATTCATGTGGCCAAAACTTAATTTCAATCATTCTCACTTTAGTTCATGATAATATAATGTAGGTTATCTGGGAGCTCTTGTAAAACACTTGAAAGACAATGAAATCATCAATCAAAGCCAAGATGTGTTCCTGAAGGGCAAGCCTTCCTAAGGTTACTATCTAGTGGACAAAGGGAAAGCAGCAGATGTGGTTTTTTTATTTTTAGCAGAGCTTTTGATACAGTCTCCCATATTATCCTTCTGGACAAAATGTCGAGCATACAGACAGACACATACACAATATAATGGTGAAAAATTGGATGTCGGATTGTATTCAAGGAGTTGTAGTAAAGGGAGTAAGTTTTGGCCATGGCCAGTCGCTAGTGGTGTTTTCAGGGTTCTCAGCATATTGCTTTTATGTTTTTTTATGCCAGACACAAAAGTGGAATGCACTCCAAGTTTGCAGAAAATACTATGCTAGGAGAACAAACTGGTTTAGAAACTCTACCCCTTGAGGGTAGAGATGCCTTAAAAAGAAAGATGTTTAGAAGGTTAGAGTGCTGTAAGGTCACCGGGCATATAAAATTTAACAAGAACACATCTCACTTTGTACCTGGGAGAATGTAATCCAAACTGCATGTATAGACTGGGCAACCAAATTCTGGAATGAAGCCCTGTAGAAAGTGATAGAGGAGTTTTGGCCTCTGGTTATTTCAGCGGGAGTCAACAATGTGCGCTAGCAGCCAAAAGGCCAACAATATCCCAGAGTACATCAACTACAGCATGGCTAACTGGCCAAAAGAAGTGATTGTCCCCATATGCTCAGCACTGGTGCAGCCTCACCTTGAGTATTGTATGCAGTTTTGGGCTCCCCAAAATGAAAAAAAAATTATTACAATGTGTCCTACGAGGGGCAACAAACATGTTGAAAGGACTAGAGAGCAGCTGAAGATGTTAGGTTTGTCCAGCTTATTGAAGTGTAGACTGAGGCATTATCTCATTGTTGTCTACACCTTTGTCAGGAAGGAAAGCAGAGACTGAGATGCTGATTTCTTCTGTCTTGAGTGTGCTAAAAACACTTGAGGGAATGGCTTTAAGCATCAGGGAAAGTTCAGATTGGATATGGATGAGTATCTTCCTCTCAAAGAAGGTGGCAAGCGCTGGAAATTGTCAAGGCTCCAAGCTTGGTTTTCATGAAGTGGTCAGACATAACTCTTTGATATATGAGCCTATATATCTGCCCAGAGCGAAGATGACCACAGGATTTATTTATGCTGCTCAGCAGTAGCCAATCATTTTATTTAGACTTTGTATTGCTGATGTCCTTTCACACCTAAACATTTCTTCTGCTGTAGAGTCCAGCCCTATAATTTACTTGAAGCTTAGCAGCACTACATGTTTCAAGTCTCCGAGTTATAATGCATCTATGACGGTTCTTCAACCTGCAGAATCTGAGAAGTACACAGCACAGACAATGGGTTTTTCTTGTGTTGTCATATTGATTGTGCAGACATAGAAAGTGTGTCCTGGCCATTTGGAAAGATGGAAGCCAGTGAGAGACTCTTGACCTTCCTAGTATGTACTAAGTTCTGCCATATAACAGAATAAAATATAACAGAATGTTTCTTGATGAATACCTAGTAAATAATTTCTCCTGTACCTTACATTCATCACCTGTAGTGTAAGGTTCAATCTACATCTCTCAGCCATGCTAGGAAATTCTTGCTGTCTGCAAAATTCTCTAAGTTTCTTGAATGTAAGATGTGATGGAAGAGTGACATAGAAGTTAGAGGAGGGAAGTCCTCTGGATAAAAGTTTTACTTTATAACATTACTGTGATTATTAATTTATCTGCCTTGCAGAAAAACATTTTAATAATTTCCATAGGAGAATGCATTGATGTGTGTGAACACTCAAAAGAGAGGAATTCCCTTTCAACTACATATTTCTGCTTATTAGTTAGTAATCCTTTAATGTTGGCAGTGTTACTACTTTAAAGAAAAAGTACCTACAGACACATGTCATAGTTTGAAAAGAAGTGTAAAGGGACTCAGTGATTTCTGAAGACAAGTGAACTCAAATTGAAGACAGGAGCAAGAAAAGGATTTGATTTAGGACACACATATCAAATGTGGCTGTTCATCATTCTAATTATGTTAGTAGGACTAATGTGCTTCAGCTTGCCAGTTGTACCTAAAACTAGCAAAACACATTTCTCACTCTCAAAACATGTAGATCCTTTCCCTGTGAGCTGCAGGATGCTAGGGTTCCAAAAGCAGCACTTGTACAAAGAGCAGCAGACCACAGGAATAGGGAAATGAGGAACATCTGGATAAGACACAATTACAAAGTTAAGTAGCTTCCAGTCTATTATTCTCATGCAGTGAGCAGAGAAACTGCTGTATTAGTGGTAGAAAGCTGGCCTTTTTTCTGTCTGGACAGGTATCATAGTTTAACCGCAGCCAGCAACTAAGAACCACACAGCCATTTGATCTCTCCCCTCTGTCCCAGTGGGAAGGGCAGCCAAAGGGAAAAAAGTACACTTCATGGGTTGATATAAGAACCATTTAATTATTGAAACAAAATAAAATTTAATAATACTCCTAATAATACTAATAACAAAAATAGCAATAATTACAATAATAGTAATGATAATAATAACAACAATAATAATTTTAATGAAAAGGAGAAAGTAAAACCCAAGAGAAAGAAGTGATGCACAACATAATTGTTCACTACCCACAGACTGATGCCTAGCCCAGAAAGCAATCGGCCGCCATTCCACATAACTTTCCGTCATTTATATACTGAACATGATGTTCTATGGTATGGAATATCCTTTTGGCCAGTTCTGGTCAGATGTCCTGTCCATGATCCATTCCAACTTCTTGGGCACCTGCTCACTGGCAGAGAATAGGACACTGAAATGTCTCAGACTCAGCAACAGTGAAGAGCATCGTTGTGTTATCAACATTATTCTCATACTGAATCCAAAACACAGCATGTACCAGTTACTGAGATGAAAATGAAGTCCATCACAGCCAAAACAAGGATAGTATCCACCCCTGATTCCATACAATTTACTTCATACCAGGTCCAACACTTCCTAATAACACATCACCTTTCCTGTCTCTTGGAATTATACACACATACATAATTTTCTTAGTCTATGGACCATCTCTGTAAAAGTCCAATTAGTTAATTTAGACCATGACCCAATCTGTCCAAAGCTGTCTGGATCAGTATATAGATGATGTTTGGGCTGTATTTCCACCCTGGGTCAGGTGATTTCATGTGTACTAGACACCCCTCTAAGTGAAGGCAAACTGTCTTCACTCTGCTGCCAAAGGGATTGAGAAATATGCATGATTGATATAAATTTTGGTACCACTGGGTTACTTTCAACTCCAGTTCTTATGTTCCAGTTCCAGTATGTCTGGTATGGCAGTAGGCAGTGATGGCATGAATCACAGAATAACAGAATCATGGGATCACAGAATCACAGAATGGGTAGTGATGGAAGGTACCCCAGTGGGTCATCTGGTCCAAGGACCCTGCGCAGGCAGGACATTTCTAGAGCACGTGACACAGGATTGTGTCCAGATGGTTCCTGAATATCTCCAGTGAGGAGACTCCACAACCTCTTTGGGCAACCAGTTCCATTATGGGTAACACACACTGTAAATAAGTTTTTCCTCATATTCAGGTGGAACTTCCTGTATATCCGTTTCTGCCTGTTGCCTCTTGTCCTATTGCTTGGCAACACCAAGAAGAGGCTACGTCCATCTTCTTGACACTCTTCCTTCAGATACTGACAATGATGTGGTCCCTCTCAGTCATCTCTTCTCAACATTGAACAGGCCCAGCTTCCTCAGCCTTTCCTCATAAAAAAATGCCCCAGTCCCTTAATCACCTTCAGAATTCTCTGCTGGACACACTCCAGGAACTCCATGTCTCTCTTGTGCTCTGAACTGGACAGAGCACTCCAGATGTGGCCTCACGAGAGGCAGCATCACCTCCCTTGACCTGCTGGCCATGCTCTTCCTAATGCACTCCAGGTTATCACTGGCCTTGGCCACCAGGACACACTGCTGGCTCATGGAGAGCTTGTTGTCCACCAGAACCCCCAGCTCCTTCTTTGCAGAGCTGCTTCCCCCCAGGTTGTGTTGGTGCCTGGGGTTGTTCCTCCCCAGCTGCAGGACCATTTGCCTTTGCTGGATTTCAGAAGGTTCCTCTGTGCCCATCTCTCCAGGCTGCCGAGGTCCTTCTGAAGGGCTGCACAGCCCTCTGGGCTATCGGCCACTGCTCCCAGCTTTGTGCTGTCACTGAAATTGCTGAGGAGGCCTCTGCTCCTGCATCCAAGTCATTGAATGGATGGATAAGTTAAACAAGACTGGGCCCACTACTGATCCTTCCACAAGTGACAGGCCTCCAACTAGAGCCTGTGTCACTGATTGTGAGTCTGGGATCTGCTGTTCAGCCAGTTCTCAATCCATATCCCTGTCCACCCATCCACTCTTCCTGAATTTGCCTGGGAGGACATCATTAGAGACAGTGTCAAAAGCTTTGAAGTTGAGGTAGACAAGATTTGCTGCTCTCCCCTCATCCATCCAGGTAGTTGTTTTATCGTGGAAGGCAATCAGGTTGGTCAAACATGATTTGCCTTTAATGAATCCATGCTGACTACTCCTGATCACCTTCTTTTCTTCCCTGTGGATAGAGGTGGCCTCCAGAATGAGGTACTCCATCACCTTTCCAGAGGCTGAGGTGAGGCTGACTGGCTGATAGCTCCCCGCATCCTCCTTCTTGCCCTATTGGGCAAGAGGGACTGTAGTGACATTTGTTTTCTTCCCTCCTCAGGCACTAGTCCTGATCTCCATGACCTTTCAAAGATAAGGAAGCATAGCTATGATGTCCAACAGCTGTCTTAGCACTCCTTTATGCATCCTGCACATAAGACTTGTAGATGCCAAGTTTGCCTAGGTGCTCTCCAACCCAACCCTTCTTGACCAAGGAAAACTCTTCCACCATTCCTTTACCCTGGTCTTCTGGATCAGAGATCCCTGCAGGCTGGTCTTGCCAATGAAGATCAAAACAAAGGTGACATTCAGTAACTCTGCCTTCTTTGCATCCTGTTACCATGGTCCCCTAGGCCCACATTATCCTTTGTTTTCCTTCTGTTATTTGAATAAGCCTTTCTTGTTGTTCTTAATATCCTTCATCAGATTTAATTCTATGTGCGCCTTGGCCTTCCTTGTCTTATTTCTGCTTAGTCTGACAACCTCTCAACATTATTTCTAAGCAGCATGACCCTACTTCCGCCTTCTGTTTATTTTGTGAATGTACTTCAGTAACGACACAAGTTCTTTATTCATCCATGCTGGTGTCCCACTCCTTTGCCCCATTTCTTGCTCATCAGGATGTATCATTCTTGACCCTGAGGAAGCCATCCTTGTATAACAAACTGTCTTAGACATTCTTTCCCTCCAAGGCCACAATGATCTTTTAGTCTCCACTCTCAGTTAAACTTTCACACTTCAAGCCCCATATAGGGGCTTTTTACCCCTTAAAAGCCCTATATAGGGCTTTTACGAGGTGAGGAGGTCCTGCTGATCACCCAGTCAGCAAACCTATGGGGAGGAACCATGGGGTCTCAGTGGCAGCAATCATCTGACTGGTGCACCTTTGTGGTAGCAATTGGCACCGGCTGTTTTTCAGCCTTCAGCAAATCCACAACAGAAGGGTCCTCCAAGAGATTAGTCAAGGTAGGCAGCTCCTAACTTCCTTCATGTCCAAGGCAGCTATACCAAAGACCAATTTTTATCCTTTAGGGTCCTTGAAATACCCTCTCCTGAAGTATTTTACACCAAAGATGCCTCTCAGGCAATCATAATGAGGTGCTTTTTTCCACTCAGTCCCAGTCAGGCTGACATCAGTCTCCAATACAGTAGCTGTTGGGATTCCCCTGTCATTCCAGAAACACAAATGGATTCTGTTCCTGCATAGTTTGATGGTATTAAGGGTCCACTGTGCACTGGTGTCTACTAGAGACCCCTGTGGGGCTGATGGGCCAGGCCATCAGATCCACAGAGTCCAGTAAACCGTGTCCCACTCCTCCACCTGGCAGGGGTCAGACCCCTCTAGTCCTGGTCATAGGATTCCTCACTTCTTGTAAAAACAGATTGGAATTCCTTTCCATGTGATATTGAGGAAGATCAATCCTTTCACTTTGCCAGAGGAAGTAGTAACTGGAGACTGGACAGCAAGTTTTCTGGAAGAGCCCTCATTTGTGATTGTTTTCCCTTGAAGTCCAGGTACCCATGCCTCTACGGTTGTTGTAGATTTTCAACCCACTTAATCATGTCTTCTCTATATACACAGGGTACCCCATGGTGTATATTTTCTATAAACTTTCTCTTGATCAAAAGGCTTCCTGTTAATAGATGAGATACTGGTTCACACATGGCTCATGTGCATTGGACTTGGTCTGGATCTATGGGCAATTGCAGGTTTTTTGTATGCAAATGTGTAATCTCTAGCACAGCTAATTCCCTGAGGCATGGGATACCTCTTCCAACTGTGGCCCACTTGCCAGGGTGTCACATAACATCTTCTTTGTTGGGATACCTTTACTTCATATTTAGCAGGAGTCACCTTCAGAGAGTCTGAGGACTTATGTCCCTTTTCCAATCACATTGTCGATGCCCCTTTCCCTAGAAGGTGATCCACCTGCTTGACTTCCCTAACCCTTTATTCCAGGCTACTGGGCCCAAAATGCCAGCATCCAAGAAGCCAGGTAACAATGTGCTCATACTGGACAATAGCTGAAACCTTTTCATACACCACACAGCTCACTTGGGGACCAGGATCAAGTGGTTACCTCTTGTTCTGCCTCTTCTTTCTGCCCTCGTGGTGTCCTTGCTTTGTCCTCCTGTAGTAAACAACCTGCTTTTCATGTCCATTTCTTTGTTGTATATAGGGGCAACTGATACAGGCATGGGTTGATTCTCTGGTTCAGCTGCATCACCCGTTACATACATGGGGTGATCAGTAGCTGTAGTACCTGTTGCTGGGGTTTGAGGAGGTAGTGCCTGCCACAGGCGTTTGAGTACAAGTAGTACCTGTTGTAGAATCTGAGTAGCAGCATTGCTTGGCCCATGGTTTGGAGCAGACACAAACAGTTGCTTACCCTACACAAGATCTGAGCCACATTCATGGCTCCTAGCAGTAGCACCATGCTGGTTTGAATATTCCAAGGCTATTCAAAAATTTCAAAATTCGCAAATGCTATTTGACTTAGAGAAGAAGGAGAAAATGTGCGAAGGTGCCTTCTCCATAGGCTGGTTCTTGCAGAAAAGGTAAGATGTGCAATCATTAAGTTTCCAAAAGATGGGTCCTGCAATACAGACAGCAACATTGAGTACCATACCAGGTTAATTTCAAGACCAATGATTCTGTAATATCATAAGCCAGTATTAGAGAGTATAGCAACATGCTAACTTTAGTCCAGCTCTTGGAGGTTATAAACAGGAGGTTATGACAAGGAACACCTACTGCAAGTAAGCTGTTACATAAAACAACCCTGGCAACAACTCCGAGAGCAAAAGAGATTAATATTGTGACCAGCTATTAAACTAATACAATTAATGCTTATAATAAATTTGTTCTAATGTGTTCTGGTCAGATCTGCCATTATCTCAATGATTTTGCCCCTCATTGGGCACAAAAAAAGGACTGTGTTTACTCCCAGCCAGCAATTAAGTACCTTGCAGTCAGTCAGTCAGTCAGTCAGTCAGTCAGTCAGTCAGACAATCACTCACTCACTCACTCACTCACTCACTCACTCACTCACTCACTCACTCACTCACTCACTCACTCACCCACTCACACACTCACCCCAGGTGCCTCCCCTCTTGTGGGTTAGGGAGAATTGTGGGTAAAAGGTAAAATATGTGGTTTGAAATAAGAATGGTTTAGTAATTGAAAAGAAGTAAAATATAGTAATACTGTTACTAATTCTGATATTAATACAAATAGCAATGAAAAGGAAAAAGAGAGAGATGGATAAAATCCTAGAGAAAAAAGCAATTCACAATACAAATCTTCACCACTTACTGACTGATGCTTAGCCTCTCCCTAAGCAGCAATCACTTCTTCACAGCCAACTCCCTCTTGTTTATAATACTGAACATGGCATTCTGTGTTTGGTAAGTTCAGGTCAGCTGTCCTGGCTGGTCTCCCTCCCAGTTTCTTATGCACCTACTTGCTGGCAGAGCATGGGCAAACTGAGCAGTCCTTGATTTAGGGTAAGCACTACCTAGCAACAGCCAAAACATCAGTGTTATCAACATTATTCTCAGACTGAATCCAAAGCACAGCACTCTATCAGCTACTAGGAAAAAAAAGCAAGGCTGTACTGTGGGGTCTATTGGTAACCGAATATTTTTTCGTGAATCAGAGCAGAAAGCAATTGAGATGAGTTAAAGATGGGTATCCCTGTCTCCAGTGCTTTTACTAGGACTAAAACAATGGGTGAAATTCTGCATCCATCAATGTGAAGCACCGTGAATGGAAAAAGAGGAAGCTCTTCATGATATACATATACAATTGGAGGTTTTAATTTAGCCATTATCTCTCAGGAAGAAGCTTAGAGCATTTGGGGCAGTTCCATGTAAACATAACATCAATATTTAACATTACTCAAAAAGGCAAATAGAATGTTAAGAAGTATAAGGGGAGAAATCAAATACAGAGCAGGAAATACCACGCTGCTACCATATTGATATTTTGTGCAACTTCATCTAATAAAAAAATAGAATAGAATAGAATAGAATAGAATAGAATAGAATAGAATAGAATAGAATAGAATAGAATAGAATAGAATAGAATAGAATAACATTACATTACATTACATTACATTACATTACATTACATTACATTACATACTTAATATAATATATAATACTATCTCAAAAAATATTAGAAAAATGTATCTTCTTTTCAGAAGAATATTGCAGAAATTGAAGAGATACAGCAAAAGGTGATGTAGCTGATCAGTGTTGCAGAACAGCTCCTCAAGGAAGAAAAGATAAATAGATGAGGATTCCTTGAGCCTTGAAAACAAACAGCTGCTGAAAAAAAATGGTACATGAAAGACAGCGAAAAAGATTAACAGGTAATTAACAGGTTTGATGAGAATACAATTAGGGGAAACACCTTGTGAAATTTAAAAGTAATAGAAAACCAAGTCCTTGTTCCCCAGAACATAAAGTGCAGTCTATTAAGGTAATTGACTGTTATGACTGTAAAAACAGGGAAATACCAAAGCAAAAAAAAGAAAAAAGCACAATGTTTTTTCTCCGCATTGAAACATCTGACCATGTGTCAACATGAACTACTTATATGGAAGCTGATCATTGCCCAAACATCAACATAACTCAAACCCTGAAGTACAGCAGTGTTTGAAAGCAAAGAAAAAGAAGTCATATCTTTTATCCATCTCATAACTTAGCTTAGGTTCCAAAGGGAAAACTCTTGTTTGTGCAGGACTCCAGGAAAAGCTTCTTTTAACAAGAAAAGTCTGGTATTACCGGCTAAATTGACCAAAATGACTGTCCCCAAACCCCAGACTGTTGTCCCTTCACCTAGTCAGTTGTTCTTTATTGGATTTGCAGGGTGCCTCTGACACAGGGAAGAATGATGAGCATCTTGAGAATATCAGAAGGTTAATTAATTACTTTATTATACTATATTATTCTATACTATATTACACTATATTACTACACCTTAACTGAACAAGAACTAAACTCTGACTCTAACTCTAACAGGACAAAATCTCATGACTGTCTGCTTACCAAAACAGTCCGACTCCCTTGGCCCTGCTAGGCCAAGGAAACAAAACACAGTCACTTTGGGTAAACAATCTCCATCTTACATTCCACTTTGGCACAACTCAGGAACAGCAAATGAGATAAGAATTGTTTTCTCTCCTCTGAGGCTTCTCCCTGCCTTTCCCAGTAAATCCTTGGGGAAAAGTTGTGCCTTGCTTTTCTCTGTAAAGAGAAATGAGGCGACAGATCTTCTGTAATTTGTCTTGCTACAACCTGTTCAGACAACACAGGGGATGCACCACATTCATTCAGTTTTCTGTTCTTCATTGCAAATGGGTTTGCATTGCCTCCAGCACAAGGACATTATCAATCAAGTTGATTTTTCGTTCTGAATATCTGGAATAGGAGGCTTTCTTTCTACCATTTAGATGTCCCTTAATTTTTGTTACTATTGCAGTTGACATGAGGGGATAAATAAAAAAAAATATGATCACGGGTCAGGTCAGAAGGAGCCTGGCAATCAGACTGACTTGTGCTTTGCATTTGGGGCGAACATTTACTATTTTACAGTGCTTCCCCAACTTTAGTGTGATTTAACAGCAGTTGCAAAGTGAGATGCATTTGATTTGTACTTTTTCTGAATTTTATATCAGTAATAGCTGCAGTCTCTTTGAAGTCTCTGCTAAGATTAAGGAATGCATTAAATGAATACTCTTCATTTTTATTTACTTTTATAAGAAAGATAGTGATGCAGGAAAGATGTCTTTTTCATTTAGCTCTACTATGGGATGGGAAGATCCTCATCTGATGAAGGAAATAATCATGATGTTAGTTGACCTACTTAGAAAAAACATATGAAATAGAATTTAAACCAGCTTAACTTCTTGTCTTCTACTCATTTGTCACACTAAAAGAAAAACTCCTCGGAGCAGGATTGGAAAATAGCTATGAACTAGTTGCAAGAGCTGCAAATTATCATGCTTGGAGTAACTTCTTTCTTCACTGAGTCAGAAAGAACTGGGTAATACTGAACTATTGTTCTTGGGATGTTCATATCACATGCAATACAAAAGCATGGGTCACAACAAATACTCTCACCATCCAGGTGTGGAGTCACTGACACCACCGATTTCCTCCTAACATGTAATCAGGGTGAGCCTGTAGAGTATGTTGGAATTTTCAGCCTAAAAGCACTGGTCTCATTTCAGGCAGTTCCCCACACACATATGCAGAAAGCTGTTCATGTAAGTTATAAATTCATAAAGCACAAATGTAGCTTAGATTCTGAAATTACAGGTAAGTTCCCTAGAGATGCTCAGATCTGCAGGAAGATGCTGTCAACAAAACCTTGTGCTGATGCAATTTTGCTGCACATATCCATTCCAGTCTCCCAGTCCACTGGTTTTTTCATCCTCATTGGTGTTACAGATTTCATCCTTCATTACATTTACTGTGCTTTTTCTGCCAAAGCAGAAGTTTCTGCTGTTTTACCAGACACTAGGTAAATCCCCAGCAAAACAGATCCCCTCAAAGAGAGGTGAAACAGCAGTTTTAGCCCCCACTGTGCACATAAAGCAAGAGGAACTGGAGGGTTGCAGTGACCATGTTCTGGGCAGGCTGAAAGCTCCAGAGTATCAAAATATCAACAATTGACTTGTTGCCAGAGAAACAGCAAATTTTGAAACAATCTGAACCACTGTGTGGATGTTCAAGATCTTAGTTTTTTCACTTTTAAAGCAACATCATCTGAGCCATAGTTGAGTAAGCACATTACTATAATTCTTCTAAAAATAAAGAGCAGCTAGAGAGTACTGAGAGGTTTGAGCAGCTTGACAATCAGCTAAGAGTAAAGGCTCATGGATCATTATGTCTTTGGATTTCCCAATGCCTTTTGCAGATTTGTTGCCTAAACACCTAAGGCCCAACAGCCATCTAGGAGCTTTTGGAAAGTGAGAAAATTCACTTGTCTTCTTGGGAGAAAAGATGAATCTCAGGTCCTACCACTGAGGGCTGACATATAGGACTGCAAGTACATGAAGACCATTAAGAGGTAACGGTTGAGGCCAGGAAAAGAAATGGAAACTAGTCTCAGCTGGGTGAAACTGAGATGAAGATGAATAGAATAATTCTCAGCAGCAGTGTAAAAACTCTAGTGGGAAGACCTACAGTAGAGGCATGCAAAAGCAGAGACTTAAGTGAGATGCACTGGCAGGACCAACCTTTGACAATTTGCACCTTGAGGAAGTTCTGACACCAGCTGCTCAGAGTTGGAGGCTGCTTAGGACAATGGGACCCATGCTAAGAGAAAGACAGCTCTAATTGACTTTGGATGTCTTCTTGACCACTTTTCTATGGTTGAACGGTGCTTCAGAGTGATGGGGTGGACACAAGATTAGGGGGCGTGGTTGAGGAACCTAAGGGATAGAAAACTACAGTAGTCAATTTTTACAAACGTTTGCTGTCTGTTTTCATTAGATGTGCAGTATTCCCATCAGTGTACAAGCCTCAAATCTTAGCAAAAAAACCACATTTGTAGGCAGTTTGCAGTTAATAATGTTTTGCTAAATACAAACTATTTTTAGGTGGGCCACATTTCCTCGTATTTAGTATTATAACTAATTTGCAGAGCAAAAGACTTCCCTTGAATTTCTGGTCCAACTTCAGCAGTAGCAGCAAAGACCCTCATCTCCATTTCAGAAAAACAAGTTTATCCAAGTTACACTATGATAGCCAGATTCAGGTTATGTATATATTGGCAATGTATTCTATAATTCAAGAAAAATTAGGCTTGTGGGGTCCCAAACCCAAGGCAGACTACTAGTATAGGGTAAAATAAAAATCTCAACTCCTACTGTCTTTTGTGCATTTTTCAAAACTCAAAATTTTAAAGTCTTCTACTTTTCTCTACCATTTGGATTCTTAGCTAACATTCTTTACCCATAGCAGAGTATTGTCACTTCTGACAGGAAATATGAAAATCAAGGTGACATTCTGCTTTGGAGAAATAAGACCAAAAGAGTACTAAATAATGCAAAACCTAATCACATATATTTTATTAAGAGAAAGCAGAACACTTCAAGTAAAAACAGTTTTCCATAACCTAGTTACTTTTTAACTAATAATATACTAGTTAAAATGGAAATGTAAATTGAAAACCTACAGTATATAAAATAAGAGATGTCAAAAAAAAGTGTCATAATTGGAGTAGGGCCAAAAAGTGTCATCATGGAAAATAAAACACTTCTATTTTTTCCAGACAAATACGGTCTATGAGCACAGTCAGCACAACTGTTCTGTTGTGTTTCATTTAACTTCCCCATAAAAGAGGAAATTGCAGGCATAGCTTATTGCATGGTCAAGCTAATCTACTTAATATTGGTAAAGCTGAGAGGGCAGAAGGCAATATCAAACTGTGGGTTATACATTATGTCAACTAATTCAGTACTGCTCTAATAAATCTGTCTGACTAAACAAATTTCTGTGCTTAAGCAATGTTGCTAGCAATTTGAAATTCTTCTGGAAGATGTAATATATTTGTATGGAAACCAAATCTTTGCATTGCATCATTGCCAAGAAGAAATCAAATATACATCTATTGCAGAAAACTTATGTTTAAAAAATTGTATAAACGGAAGTAACAGCTGTGTGAAAGCAAGGACTTGAAACAACTAAAAGTATCACTTCTTTCAGTGAAGTATTTGGAATTGCATAACCTTGAATCAAAATCCATGCACAGCAACAGAAGTGAATTTGACAGTCAGCTGTATTTACATTCAGTGCTATTAGCTTTTTTGAAATATAAATGTCCTGCTTTTACCACTCTTCTGGTATAAAAGTAACTGGTATAAAAGTTGAGGTTTGATTCTCTTCACCCTTTGACAGAAAGGAAAGTGAGTGCTTGGCAGAAATGCAGTCTTAGGAGAAGAAATTAGTTTTTACAGGAAGAAAAAGAAAAGTGGGCAAGAAAGAAATGAGAAAGGAAAAGAAAGAACCCAGTTCTCCTTTTGATGTACTGCACTTACTGGTGCACTGTTTGACCCCACTGGCAGATTGGCTCCACAAAGAGGATGAAGATAGATGTCCTCATTTCTGGAATGGCCCTCTGTCACTGCTGCTGTGTTTTAGCAGCTTTCAGCCACCGCACTCGTCCATGGTCACCTGAAGGTATGAGTATCACTCCCACTGTGTACATGAAAAGCAAGTAAGAAAAGCAATTCATTGCTCTGAATTCACTTGACTGCTGTTCTCACCCCAGGTGGAAAATTTTCAAGGGTGTGCAGTCAGAATGATGCTGTATCAGAGTCCTGACTGGCATGAGAGCATTGCAGATGCAGGACAGCATATAGAAGCATGAGAACCTGCAGAAACAAGTCCCTGCTCAGACCTTGGTTGACCCCATTTCTCTGCCCCACCATCTGTGGCTGCTTTGCAAGCTGAACTGCTCTGCTGCTGCTCTGTGAGCGAGGCAGATGAAGAAGTTCCATGTGAGCATAGAGTGCTGCTGTTCCCTCCTGCCCCACATAGTCAAGCTCCACTGTTAACATACAGGTGTTATGCAGATTCAGCCACTTCTCCTGTGGCCAGGTGGAAATAGCCCACACAAAGTGTACATGGACAGCACCAGGAGGCAGTGCACCAATGCCGTGCTTAAGCCCTGGAAAATCTCCCCACTATTGCAGTTCCAGCAAGACACTGACCTACCAAAATCAGTTTGATCACAGAATCACAAGGTTGGAAGAGACCTTCAAGATCATCGAGTCCAACCCATTCCCTAACACCTCAACTAAACCACAGCACTGAGTGCCACATCCAGTCTTTTCTTAAACACATCCAGGGATGGCGACTCCACCACCTCCCCAGGCAGACCATTCCAGTTCTTTATCACGCTTTGCGTGAAAATTTTTTTCCTAATATCCAGCCTATATTTCCCTTGATGCAGCTTGAGACTGTGACCTCTCGTTCTGTCAGTTGCTGCCTGGAGGAAGAGACCACCCCCGCATCTGACCACAACCTCCTTTCAGGG
>VZRH01002608.1:23318-36729 GCA_013397555.1 Urocynchramus pylzowi
AAAAAAAAAAAAAAAAAAAAAAAAAAAAAAGGAAAAAATAGGGCATAGCCGTCAACAGCCCATTCCACTCTGCTGGACAGCACGGAAAGTTTTAGGCAACTAAATTCCTAATGGGAGACAGCAGCAAACAGCACAATCGTGTCTTTGACTAAGCTATGTGGCAGCTTTAATTGCTAGAAATGCTGGTATTAGCTAAAATATTACAGTTTTGGTAAACGGGAGACATTCCAACTACGGTGGACGGTATAGCCTGTACGGACAGACCCCAACAGGAGCCTCAGCTTCAGGTGGCACAGATGGAATTGCAGAGGAATAAGCACTTGGAAGGAAGTCAGGATAGAGGCAGAGCCGTCCAACGTAGCACGCAGGGTGTGTGCTCGAGAGAAGCAAATCCAGAAACAACTGCATTTCAAATTGACAAAGAAATGAGCATCATTTATCTTCAAATACCATCTCACGATCGCTGCTACCACGGGCGGGACATTTCACACGAAAACAGGCTTTGCAAAGCGTGAGCGGAGCTGGCCACCCTCCATCGCCCCCAGAGCGGGGGTTTGGGGCTTGGTGGGTTTAGCTGGGGAGCTCTGCCCCTTGTCCCAGAGCGAATCCCTTGTCCCAGAGCGAATGCCTTGTCCCAGAGCGAGTCCCTTGTCCCAGAGCAAATGCCTTGTCCCAGAGCTGCCCGGGCCGCTGGTGGCTGTGCCCGCCGGGTCCGCAGGAGCCGCAGCCTGACAGTGCCCGCTTGTGGCTGACCTAGGGAGCCCCGAGAGGCAGGAAATCCTCTGAAAACGCAGTGTTTGTCTTGTCCTGAGCTGGTTCTTGCTTGCTTTGAGCACCCCAAAAAGCACAGGGAGGGAGAAAGGAGGGAGTTCCTGGCAGTTGTGTATCCATTCTGCCTTCGAGTGCATGTGAACATCCAGGACATCTGATGAGCAGCTCCCATGGATCTCATCTCTGCACAGTTCAGTGGAACTCTGATACTTTGGCATCTAAAAACCTCCCTGGAGAAGGGTTTGGTTATGGATATAACTCGTACATAACTCATTTGCTTTGCAAAAATACTTAGTGTACCCTGTCATGGGTTAAGGATCAATTGTGCCACGCTCTTCTTCAGTGCACAGATGACAGTCCTTGGCACAGCAGTCTCAGTAAGAGGCAAAACAAGTGTCTGTGCCTTGAAAAAAGCCAAAAAAAGAAAGAATCAATGTTACAGTAAATAATAGGTCAGAAATGGTGAAGCTGAGGACAAAAGGACACTCCTAACTCCAGTGTACTGATTATGAACTGTTTTCTACTGTGGATAAAGCCAGTGGTAAAACGTCTCTTGGTACTCAGAGTGCAAGATAAAACCACCTTACATGTGGATATAATGACTGTATTTAGCTCTCAAACAGTATTTCTCACATTATTTTTTTCCTACAGCCTGAGACATGTGCATTGTCACACAGCACTGTACATTATCCAGTATCCATTATCCTTCCACCAAGAAGGTCAAACAGCAAAGCACAGGAGGAGCTGTAGGAGCAGGATGTGCAGCCACAGTGAAGGTGTTTCCTGTATGCACTTTAGGAATTACATTGCAACTTACTCTCTGAGCTTCTGCATCACTGTGGAAAATGCTTTGTTTTATATAAAATCTCCTTTTATTCTTAGAACAATTAAATAGTTACCAAGTCATCAAAAAATGGCCATGTGAGCTCAGAGAAGGGAGCTTACCACTAAATTCCTTTTCTGACCATGATGCTTTATAACCTGTATCTGCAGTCAAAATGAAGAAAGAAAACTGACACCTCAGAGGAAATCAATCACATCAGATGATACACAGATGTATTCAGATTGGTATCTTGACTTTTCCAGCTTTTCCACCAGACACTGATTCCTCATTTGTTACCCTTAGGCTGGAGAGTCTCAGAGAAGGTGTGAGGAACTGCAGCTTCCTCCTTCACTGTAATCAGAGCCTCCAGTATCCAGGGAAGCTCACCAACGTGCAGGAAAATATAAAGTTCTTGCAGGGACACATCCACTCCAAGCTATCCTTCCTCTCCAGTTGTATCTGTCTGGAGACTGCATCTAAAGCAAGGATGAGCTCCCCTTGGGTTCCAGGCACTGTTCTTGCTGTCAGACACCTTTTGGAGAAGACACAGAGTCATTATTACCCAGCAAACTGTTCCCTTAAGGCTTTCTGTTGGGCAACTTTCCTGAGCCATAAACATGTCCTGCATTCAGACCAGGAGCATTAGCAACTGCCAAACAAACACATACAACACACACAGGCAGTCAGAGCAGGATAAATGACTGGTCAGGCCTCTGCTGTGCAAATACTTCCAGATAGGTAAAGCAGCACTATGTTACCTTCAAAAAGTTCATTAAAACTTTTTTTAAAGCTCCCCTGGAGCTGTGTTTTTCACCCACAGCAGTCAGTTTTCAGGTCACTCATCATGTAACCTGCCAGGTTCCAGCTGCATTATTTGGCATTGCTGTTTGCATTGCTGTTGTGCCAGGCAAGAGACAGAAATACAGAACAAAATTATGGTCCCTGCCCCAGAGCACTTCCAGCCTTAATCTAAGATGCGACAAAGGGGAGTAAAAAAATAAAAAGGGAAAGAAAACAGCAGGTGGAGACAGGAAAGGGGAAAGAAAGGATGAGACAGGACTGATTAGTGTGATACTGAGCAGCCTCAACACAACAGCTGCTATCTGGCATCAAATTGTGCACATAAGTGATGGCTGGATGGGGCCTGCAGGGAACTTGCCAGCACATTTTACCACACGAGCCATACGTTCTGTGTCACAACTGCCAAAAGCGCTCTGGGGCTGTAAGGATGGTTTGTGGTTGTGGCTTGGCAAGGAGTCTGAGGAGGCAAGAGAGTGTGTGTCTTTCAGCTGCACTGATATGCCAAGAATAAAGAAAAAAAAAATACAGGGAGGTTCTCAAGCTCGGTGCTCATGACACTATCATGAAAAGAAATGTTTGTTTATAACAAGAGAGCAAATTTGTGAATCACAAAACCGAAGTGGCAGCTTCCAGTGATGTGTAAGAATCAGCTTGAAAGTCTTCTTCCCTCCACTATGTACTCAGGCTGCAATTGCAGGCACAGCCACCTCGTGCTGACTAGCAGCCCACACAGTGCTTGGCAAGCCTGATTTTTGAAGGGAGGCTGAGATTTGGGACCTCCTGCTTCCTGCAAGGAGCTGCCAGATGTTCACAGGAGGTTGTCTCACACTGAGGGCCAGAGCTGGACCCCAGTTTTTTGGTTTCTTTTTTTTTTTTTTTTTCCTTTTCTTGAATGTATCTGGCACGATACACACCTCAGTTTGGAAACCTTGACCCATATTAGGTTACACTTCTAGTTAAAAACTCGTTTGTGTCAGTTTGAAAACCACAAACTTCAAAATATAATGTACTTTAACATTCTTTTGCTCCCCCTGCGCCCCATGGCCCCTAATTTAGTAGGTCTTTAAGAGCATCATGTGCTTGAACTTTGAGCTGCTCCCAGGCATCTAAAAAAAGTAATTGGAGTATTTAGGTTTTAAATGGATTCTCCTTTCAATCTAAATGGTATCACACATCAGAGATGTCAGTACGAGTGCTTGAAGAGAGATTAGAAATTCTCCTAAACAGTCTGGTAATTAAATCATTTATACATCCACATATTTGTTTGAAGAAGCTCTGCCTGCCCCAGGCCTCATCTCCTCTGTGCTCCCACCACCTCAGAGTGTGGGTTTGAAAACCCCTCCTGCCCCAGGGCAGCGGGTGTCAGCCCCGCTCTCGGCTGTTCACTCGGGATTTCTCAGGACTCTTCCCTGAAGGAATACTCCTTTCTCTACAGAAACTCACAAGCCTGGCTCTAGACAGCAGCTGATGGAATTAGACACTAAAAAAAACCTTCAGGATTTATACCTTCATCTTTTTATTCCTTTCATATCTAGTGCCTATCAGCCATTGCAAATAGGAATATGGTAAGCAATGGCTAAATTCTGCTTCAAGTTCAGACCTGAGAGCTGTTGTTATAATTAAGCAATATTAGTTATTTATCTTTTCAGTTCCTTTTTAAAGCCCATAAGTTCTTATCTTTTTTGAAAGGAAGCACAAGCAGCAGCAGGAATGGTCCTGCTTCACGTGGGGTAATGGCTGGTACCACTACACAACGTGGCTGAGGATGAGTGCATCCTGCCTCTGCCCCTTGAGTGTCCCCTGCCTCTAGACAGGTTGTCACTGCAAGGAGATTGCAGAAATCCCAGAACCACCTACTGATCTCAAAATAGGGCACACCTAAAATAGACTTCACTGGTTATGAGTAGCCCAAATGACCTCTTTAACATTCTTACCTATCAGCTTTGTTTTCTTTCTTTAATTTCCTTACAGAGGAGCTGATGCACGTATGTGCTCACCTTCTGTTAGTGTCAGCTTTGGAGAGCTCTGTGCTGGGTCAATCCTGACACACAGAGATAGGCCCTTTTCCTACTCCTTTTCTTCCAAAATGTATCAAAAATACAAAGAGGCAAAGCAAAAGTTTCCACATCTTGTCACTGCACTCAGTCACATGGACGTGGAGCAGCAGCTCTTTTGCTAACTGCACCCTTCTCATTAGAGTAATTGCTACAATAACTCAGAAATACACAGCCTCAAACACACGTGCCCAACTAGAACAAAGGATAATGAGATTTTATGGTCACCAGCAGTGAATCAAATCATATCAGCTAAAGCTTAGCAAACATTTTATCTTAAAAACATGACAGAATTCCTCTGCTTTGTCACTATGCTCATCACCACGCCCCTCCTGAACATGACAGAATGAGATGCTAAACCTAGACAATGACCCACTCCTGGGTGGATTTTACATTCTGCAAGATCAGTTTCTTTGTGCTTGGGAAGGAGTGACTCACAGCAGCCCAGTAACCAGAGGTAATTATGCAATTTAGACAGTGACTCCAGCAGGTTTCCCAAGGGCACTTGTTCCACACCCTCTTCCACAAGGCACGGAGCAGCCACGTGCTTCTGACCAGATTTCAGGTATTTCATACAAAACACAGAGGTTTACAGTTAGCATGGCTTAGCCAGCTGGGCTTGTGGCATGCACATCATCAAGGGAGAAAATCCCTTCACTGTAAGTGCAGTTTTAAAATCATGTTAATATTTTTTATAAATTCCCCTCCCTTGCCCTGAGCTTATAGCACCAAAGTAGTTGTGCCTGTGAATCCCAAGACCCAAGTGGCAGAGCATGTCAAACCATCTGTCTTTCAAGTGCCTGCAGCCTTTACATTTGCTGCTTTATTTTGTCTTTCTGAAAATGCTCTTCAATTAATTGAATTACTTTCAGTTATAAATCTAAATGAAATATTAGGCAGATCTGACTCTCCATCCTTCAAGTAATACCCATATGCACATTCCTTCCTCTTTCCAATCCCTGTTTGTTCATAATTCTGCTGGATTTAAAGCAAAGGACCTGGCATGTGGTAGCAGCACTCCACTGGTCACGATTCAAGGCAGCTGCAGATTTCCAAATTAAATACAATGTGGAAGTCCTTAAAACAAACAGAGATGCTTGGACTTGTAACACCAGAAGTGTTTGGGATTCCTTAAATATACACAACAGCTCATTCTTTGGTCTTGTGAAGCTCGCTGGAGGAAGCAGGGCTTGTCATTTAGTAGAGTAATTATAATGATTCATTATTATGATTATTAATTATAATCATATAATCACAGTAATGATTAATAATTATAGTCATTACTATTTATATTAGAAGAGATCCTAGAGGCCCCAGTCAGAATAGTGGGCTCCATTGTGCTTCTTAAGGTCAGGGCAGATGCTTAGGGCATCCTAAGGACCTGGGGAGTGTGGGGAAGGACCCAGATCCTCCAGACCTGAGCCTCTGCTTAGTGCAAGGTGCCCAGTGTGGTGGGGCACACAAGGGGTGTGCATGGAGATGTGCCACCCTCCCAGGAATGGGGTGTCAGAAGGCAGGTGGTGCCTTGGGGAATGGCAGGGGGACAATGGCAGGGGACACATGAAGTGACAGTCACAGCGTGGAGAAGGCACCTGCAGTGGCAGAGTTTGCAAAACCACTTCTGTGTGCTTCTGTGTGCTTCTGTGTGCTTCTGTGTGCTTCTGTGTGCTTCTGTGTGCTTCTGTGTGCTACTGTGCATCCCCTGGTGTCCACTTTGTGACAAGCCTGTGCTTGGCTGAGGTGGGCTGCTGTGACAAGTGCTGTGACACTGCCTGACTCCCCTGGTTTCCAACTCATCAGCTGACTCAGCTCACGTGGATGCTCTGCTGATGGTGTTTTCCTGCCCTGGCTTGGGAGGGGTTTGCTCCATTCTCCCCTCTCTTCTCCAGCATCCTCTGCTTGTCTTTGGGTTGGAAGGGACATTAAAGTTCATCTCATTCCAACCTCCTGCCATGGAAAGGGACATCTTCCACTAGACCAGGCTTCTCCAAGCCCTGTCCAACCTGTCCTGGAACACTTCCAGGAATGGGGCATCTGTAACTTCTCTGGGCAACCAGTGCCAGTGCCTCAACACCCTGACAGTAAATAATTTCTTCCTAACATTTAACCTAAACTTACCCATTTTCAGCTTGAAGCTGTTCTCCCTTGTGCTATCATTACATGCCCTTGTAAATAGTCCCTCCCCAACTCTCTTGTAGCTCCCCTTTCAACTTTGATTTAAACGTGGGGATTTTGAGATGTAAAAATACCACTTATACTTGGATAAACATTATTTATGTCATATATTACCAAGCAGGGGACAACACTATCTTGTCTGCCCAGCACTGCCTGCAGTAATTGCTGAGCCCATGACCCCCTGTAGCACATTTTGTTCACCCCTGCAATTTGCTCTCTGCAGCAGTTAAACACAGTGCACATTAATGAAATAGTCTAATACTGCATGCTCAGAAGCCTCCTGAAGTCAAGGTACCACCAAAATTAATGGGGCTAATCATAAGTCTAAAGATAAGTGTGTATAACCCTGTGAAAGATAAAGTTCTTGGCCTCTTGTTCTGTCTGTACATAAATTGCTGCTTTCTTGCCATCTCCTTGTATGTGTTTGAAGATGTAAGAGAAGAGAGTTCTGCATCCAGAGCTGCCATTTCTCTGTTCTTGCTCCTAAACTCAAATTTCTCTATTCCTCTAGTCTAGTCTCAAATTTCTTGGTTAACCAATGAAAGCTATTTGCATTGTTCTATTTAGAGACTACAGGACATACCCAACTACTGAGTTGTGAGCCAGGCCAACCTAAAGAGCTTTAAAGATGTCTATACTATCTCCAGTTACAGAAGCAAGGAACAAAATCCTTTTGTAAAACATGTGGAAACCCTTGATTTCAAAACCTTGGGGAACATAAAAAATGGTGCTTCATGTATGATGCTGCATACATCTCCCCCCAAGTCCCCCAGACAGGGGAATCCACAGGTGATAATATTGTTATTGTCAAACACTGAAAAGTCAGTCTCTTATTGCACAGGCAGATCTGATGCAAACTTCATTAGGCAAGTGGATGAAATTATGTCTGGCATGTGCTCCATGACAGTGCAGAAGAGCAAACCAGGAGCAGCCCTGGAAGTGTCCTTGTTCTTTCAGAAAAGCAAGAAAAGGGCCCAGCTGATGCTCAGGTACAGCTGTCCTCCTATCTGCAGGACACTGATGCTGTTGCACAGTGTGATGCAACTTCCAGGGGATTATTTTGATACTACAAAGTTTTACATCCCTAGGGATTCTCAGTAAGAACATCCACAGGGAAAAAAAAAAAAGAGACAAAAAAAAAAAAAAGAGGCTAAAAAAATAAGTTTGGAAATTAAAAAGTTAAAGCCTCCTCATGCTCCAGTCCCTGAATACATGATCACAGATGTATGTGAAACAGGGAGCAGGGTGGAGCTGGATGCTCCAAGTGAGTGAGTTCTGGTGGAGCCTTGTCTGATTCACTCCAAAGGTTGGATGGTATGCACTGCATGAGACATGTGGCTGCACAGCAAACAATGAGCATAAAAATAAAACCTGAACAGCTGCCTCATTTGCTAAGCACGTCCATCTTGTACATTGAGCAAGCCTGGGTTTCTGTGTGGTGAAAAGAACCCCATCTGATGGTATTGGCTATATATACACACACTGCATGTGGACACATCAATATCGGATGCTTTCTAAGGCTGGGATATGTCCTGGACTCCAGACAGATACAAGAAGAAAAGACATCTTAGAGAATATTGCATTTTTGGCAACATGTGCTGGCTCAAAGGAATTGTAAAGGAAGTAAATTAAATAGTACTAAGAATGTGTATATTTATAGCACTTTTCATACAAGGATCCCAAAACACCTCTCAAAAAATTAAGCTTCACAACATTGCTGGGATCTAAGTAACAAGCATCACTTTTTTCTTAATGTACGAAGTGAATCAGAAAAAGACAAAGTAATTTAACCAGACCATCAAGAGCAAGAAAGTCTAAATTTTAGGCTCAGATTTTATCTCAGCCAAACTGTCTTCTGTGAAGACATACAGGGAAGCTATTGATTTTCATGCTTCCTTGCTCTTCTCCAACAATCCAGCACAGTGCTCAGGCATATGGTTAACTTAAGGCCATTGACTGTTGGCTTATGTTTCTGAAAAAACCTTTTGGCATGAAGTACACACAGTTTTGAGGAAAAAAAAGAAGTAGGTTTATAAGAGCATTGGTCATTTTACCAACTGTGCCTAGAATTTCCTGGACGTTATAAATGTTCAGCTGAATCCCCAGAGTCGGATTGTATTAAAAGACTGTCCTCAGGAAGGAACATTCCAAATTTCCGTGAGCTTTGCCAGTTTCCAATGATTTGATGTTTATTTGAGCTATTGTACAAAGTTTTCTGTTGAGTCAGATCATTCAGGACTAGCTGCTGGGACCACAGAGTGTCAGCAGAACATTATTCATCTGCAGCTGATGGCAGCACGGTTATTGGATAGGTGATGCTTCTTCAGGCAGAGATACCACCAGGACATTTGGTGGGGTTTATTTCCTCTTAAAACAGAAATCAAGCATTCTGTTGCCCCTTTGCTTGCTTGTTGGATCTCTTTAGGGGGAAATACCTGTAGCATCTTTCTGGGGTGAAAGAGGGAGGGAGAAGCAGTATCATGATTTTAAAGAATGTTCCCAGCGTGTTCTTTCCTGTATCATCCGTGCTGCCTTGAGTCTTTTGTTGGCTTTTTGTCTTTTTTTACCTTTATGCTTCCCACATATACACACACACCTGCTGAACCTCTGCCTTTTCAGTCTGTTCCAAAGGGAATTCCCTCAGACTGCATGAAGTACCAAGCTCTTTTTCTTTATAATAGAAGAAATACCTGCCAAGATTATGCCTTGCTTTTGTGGTATGAGCTACAGTTGAATAAAACTTCCCCAGCTGCACAGTGAGACCAAGTCTTTGAGCTCACATGTGCTTTCTGTGAAAACAGCTCGCCCAGAAACCTACAGCAAGAAATTTTTTTC
Source organism: Urocynchramus pylzowi (assembly GCA_013397555.1). Lineage (NCBI taxonomy): Eukaryota > Metazoa > Chordata > Aves > Passeriformes > Fringillidae > Urocynchramus > Urocynchramus pylzowi. The sequence continues at coordinate 32,778 of VZRH01002608.1, forward strand.
TTTTTTTCTTTTCTTTTATTTTGTGACCGGTTCTCAAAAGTAGCTGTGCATGGAGCTCTAATTAGCTTTTACCTCTGTAGATGGGACATCTTGGCTTCAAGATAGAGCCTGTGTTGACTTAATTACTTAGATCTTAAGCTATGCAAGGCTCTGGGTGCTTGTGTAGTACCTGGCAGTGCTGGAACTGGACTGAAGTTCCTCAGCAAGACCTCAATGCAAATAATGAATGAAGCTACATAAGAGGACTTTGAGTCACTCGCTCTAAACCACGAGATGTTTGGACTGCAAATAAAGAAGGGTATGTGGGATATAATCTGCTGTTGAGCTGTAGCACAATTCCTGTTAACTCTGAGCCTGACACAGCCAGAACAATAGCAGGCTATAGATTTTGTTTCTGTCCCTGACATTTACTAAGCACTGCAAGACTAAAACATTTTGAAGGTTATATCCAGTGTCTTGCAGAACGAATGACAAATGTCAACCCTTACACTCTTGCAAGATCTGAGCAGGAATAAGACAACTCTATAGACTGAGGCAAGTTTATTATTACAAATACCTTATTAAATCTAAATGGTAATGGCATTCCAATTAGCTCATTGTTAGAAATCTTTCATGTTTGACTTTCATTTAGACTGATTACGGGAATAATGCAGACCCTGTATAAGTAATTGGCACAAAATAAAAGCATTTGAGCTGCAAAAACCCTCCTAGAGGCTGTGCTCTTTAAAAAAAAATAAATAAAAGCTTCCTATCTTTCCCAGCTCATGAGCTCTCTCTGTTCACCATAATAATGAGACAACCCATTGAGTCTCCTGTGGGCCTGGTGGTATCAGAGCTCCCTTTTTACCTACCCCTCTCTTCTCAGAAGCTGTAGGGGGGCTCCTTCTCTTTTACTCTCCACCATCCTATTCTCTGCTCCCTCCGTCACAAGCCTTGGCACTGTTTTATTGATCCTGCTCAACTGTGGATTCTTTCACACCCAGATCACAGGCTAGCCTCTGTCTCTCCCACACCCTCCTCCTCCTTCTCCTAACAGCCCTGCTGGTCTTTCCAGACGAGCAGCTGGGAACTTGCCTTTCTGTCCTGGCTCCCTGCTCCTTGGAGAGAAAAGGTGTTTCCTTTTGCAGCAGAGCCTCTGAGAGCTGGACAGAGACTGTTGGGGACTCCCCACAGCAGTTTTCTGCTTGCTTCCTTCAGAGGGCAGAATGTGAGAAAGGACTTTTTCAATACTTTCTGCACACTGGGATGGAGATTTTCCCTTCTTCCCCTGGTAGAAGGAGGTCTGGAGAAAGAGAGTCCACCGTGGAGTCCCTCTTGCCATGAGGAAGGCCAGAGCACAGCCCTTGTAGAGCTCAGCCCTTGTAGAGCTCAGCCAGGCTGGTGGGTCCTGGCTTCCCCCCACCACTTGAGTTCCAGCAGGGCAAGGGTGCACCAAGCCTGGAGAACCTGGCTTACAATTTTGTGTAGGCTGAGGAGGAAACATCCCATTCCAAGAGACACTGGATTTGGGGAAAGGCACCAAAAGCCACTGCCTGGAGCCCCAGCTCGTTAGGTTAAGAGAAGGAGCAGCAGGAGATACTTGGTGAAGCATCCATCCCTGCCAGACCTCCCTTCCTCCTCTGACTAATCTGGTGCCAGCCCTGGCGTGTTTCTGGGCACAGAAGCTGCAGTAAAAAAAGCCACGTGGGGAAGATTTCCTGTTCTTTTGGTCTGGGTGTGCACATCCATGTCACCCTGCTCAGTGCCAGGGCCAGCACATCCCCAAACTTCTGCCCCTTCCCAGCCCAGTGTGGGTGAGAAGGGCACACAGCAGCGGGCTCTGGGGATCTGAGACACACTGCAGCCACTTCCCCAGGCCTGGGATCAAGCTGGGAGCAGGGCTCTGGCTTGCAGCTTCCTGGCAGTGCAGACACAGCATGTGTTATCCGTATGACGGCGCGCCAGGAAAGGTCTCTGGTGTGGGAAAGGCCAGCAGTTCCTACTCAGGAACTCTCTGGCTTCTGCAGGGCTCTGGAGGGTGAGCTAGGAGTTACAAGTCAGCAGCAGCAGCAGCAGGGTTTTGGGAAAAGCTGGGGAAGTCGATGGGAACAGCAGGCAGCTGTAGAAGAGCAGGAAACTGAAAGTCGTGCTGAGATCTGCATGGCTGCTGCCAGGGAGGAGCAGGGCTCGTGGCACACAGGGGCTGGACTCACTGGGCACTGCAGCAGGGCCCAGAAAGGCCCTCTCCATTCCTGGGGCTCTCAAGACTGAGATGAACAAAGCCCTGAGCAACCTGCTCTGAACTCAGTGTTGACCCCACTCTGAGGTGGAGTCTCAAGACTGAGATGAACAAAGCCCTGAGCAACCTGCTCTGAACTCAGTGTTAACCCCACTCTGAGGTGGAGCTTAGACTGCAGAGCTCCAGAGGTCCCTTTTGCCAGTAATTGCATGTCTGAACATGGATTGGGAATGCCTGCTTTGTTCTGTCCATTTGGTGAAAGCATCTTTCATTTCTGGCAGGGCTGATCAAACCATACCTTCCACTGCTGGAACTGAGAAGCCTGCCTGTGCAGGAGGGCACAGTCTCTGGGGTGCTGGTGATGCTCACGGCACAATTAGCCTACAAATCTGTAAATCAGTCTGGTAATTCTTGGCATTTGGTCTCCCAGAGTGTCTCTCCAGGGCTGGTGAGCCTTTGCCTGCTGGTAGAACACCTTCCTTCACTCCTCTGGTCTGTTATGGACTGGCAGGTGACTCTCCTCATGAAATTAGGGAAGATTTACATGGATTTCCATAGGAGAGTCTGGATTTTCAAGGGTCTCTAGCAGTGATGCTTAGTGGACTTTTCATATTGGCAGGACCATGATCTGGTACAAAACCCAGCAGTGTTCTGAAACATTTGATCTACAGTAACCATGTATCACAATTTTGTGAGGAATTAGTTACTTAAGAAACCCAAAATCCAGCAAATAAAGAAGCAACTGGCTCAAAAAGCTGTGACAGGTGAAATGATGACAAGAAATGGGCACATGCTTAAATAAAGTGTATGGTTAAACATATGCTTAATTACTTTGCTGGACTGATTATGGGTACTTTCTTGAAGTGAAATGAAAATTTCCCCATAGCTGAAGCATATAAACAGACCTGTGCAAGAGATCCTGTATTGTGTGAATAAGAAATACTCCCATGGATGGCTAAGTTTTAAATTAACTCTGATTTTTATGGGACTCTTTGAACCAGAAACCACAACAGAACTTTTAATACTAAGCTGGCAGTAATTTAGGCATTGCTGTATTGTCAGGCCTATTTATCCTGCCTTTGTGTTTGTAACTGGGCTATATTTACTTGTCACATTAAAATAACCAAGAGTTCACTTTTGTGTGTGTGAGCCATTCCATGAGGTACACAAGGATCAGAGCCTTGTTATCTGTCTGCAGCAATAAAGATGAAAAATCTGCTGACATCCCCAACAAGCTGTAAACCAGGTTGCTTAACAAGGTTTGTTTTGATGCTCAGAATCACCATGTTGTCACTGTTAATTAGGAACTTTCACTTCAGGTGAAACCTTGGATGTGTCTAAAGTGATCTGCAACAATGGATCTGGAGCTGGTAACTGGCTTAATAGCTGCAAAATTCTCCTGAATAACCCTACTTACACTTCTGTCTAAAAGGTTAACCAGAAAGGAAATTATGCAGAGTAAATTTTCTCTGTTTAAAACCCATAAGCCTTACAAATTATATTTACATTTAATTAAAAAGTAGACACATTAGCCTTTTTTTTCCTGTTCTTTTTTTTTTTTTTTTAGATTCTGCAGTGGTTGAAAATTTCTCTGCAAGACACTTAATGATAATCTTTTTATAAATAATAAGATAGTTAGACAGAGTTGCCTTTAACCCCAAGTCTTGATTTGTAAGTTTAATCAGTTTCCAAACATATTATTAAGAATTGTGAACACACCAAAAAAAAAAAAAA
>VZRH01002608.1:36794-90608 GCA_013397555.1 Urocynchramus pylzowi
ATTGAGGTGCATTAATAATACTCAGGAGTGATACTGTTCCATCCCACAGAGCTGGATGAATTCCCTTGAAATTCGCCCTGCTTATCTGTTGCAGAATTAAATCACCTCCTTATCTCAGCTGTATATCCATACTATACTCTTTATCACAGAATATATGCTCTGTCAACATCCTAAAATTTACATCCAGAGTGATTAGTGGTTTTGGTATCTGGATTTTGACATGAGGCTACTCAGCATGAGCCTAATTTGGGTTGTGATTTCTTTGTTTATTCTATGTTTTCTGCTAAGAAGCATATTAAATTTGAAAAAAAAAACAAAACAAAACAATTTTAGGCTTCTGAACATTAGAGTCCCCAAGTTTACATGAATTTCAAGCCCTGTCCTCTCCATGCACCAGTTTGGACCCAAGGTTTCTGAGGGAGCTCCAGGAAATGACACATAAAACAAATCCCAAGGAGATCTTTTAGATTAGGAACAAAACCTTGTTCACAGGTGAGAGTAGCCCACCAGGACACTGCTGTCCCTAAGCTCTGCATTGCTAAATTAGCACCATCTGAGCCAAATTAGGCTTTTTTTTGGGATCAAAGTAATAAAGAGGAGAGGAGTGAATGTATTGCTCATAACAAGCAAGTTCAAATGAGAAAGATGAGATAATCAGGCCAGAGGGAGGTGAAAGAGGGAATTCTGATGATTATAGTTATTTGGAAATCCAGTGGAGGGAGGATCCCTATGGCTGAAAAACGTTTCCACACCTACAATTTGTGGGGGATGAGGTTTTGGTGGTGACTACTTCTTTGATGTCTTTTCTTTTCCCCGCCTTTATCTAAGCTTCACTTGAGCCTCAACCAGCAGCTCGCTCCCAGGTGAGGTTAATTCCTAGATGCTGTGAGGAGCTATCAGCTGACTTCTTAAACCACTGTTTAATTAGCAGTGACATTACATTTTCAGAATGGAAGCATGTACACAAAGGGCTGGAGCTATAAATTACTCTAACAGAGGATAATCTACAGAGAGACAAGGAGAAGATGCATTAATGCAGTGCCCAGACATGCCCATGCATTGTGCTCAAAGCTGCCCCAGTGATGAGTGTGTATGTGGGATCTTTGACTAAAGGCTCACAGAGCACAAAACAAAATAAAGCAAATAGAGGGAGGTAAAGAGGAAGGAAAAAATAAGACTTAATTCCCCAAGCCATTACATCACCTGCAAATTCAGACAGCAGTAGCCTTTCACTGAAGATGCAGCTGTACAAAAATTAGGCAGGAAGTTTCCCTATGTGCAGTGTGAAATAAAGAAATACACAATGTCATCTCACAGGGCAGGAGCCTGTACTGCCACCATGAACATCTCTATGCATCATTCCCAAATCAGAGTAGTTTACCACAAAGTCAAATTAAAATCCATTTTTTTTTTTGTCCTGTAGCTCCAGAGCCACTTTGGAAAAGCCTGATTAGCTGATGACTATGAAAAGTATTTTTTCCTCCTGCACCAATGAAACCCCATTTTAAATGTCAGGTTTAGAGAAACACATTGAGCAATAGTCCCACCTCCCTATGCCCCAACTTCCACTTGACAAAACCAGGACAGCTCAGAGTAAAAAGCCACTTAGAGAAACAAACCAAACCTGAACAGTTTGTGTATGAAAACCAAAATTGAATGATTTTAGCAGCCCCAGACCTTGAGGGCATTGCAGCTCCTCAGTAGCAAAAGGAAAGAAAGGGCATGATGGGATCCTCAAAACTTTGCAGAAATCACAGCTAGGCCAGAGATTTGTGAAAATTTGATCACTAAGTGAAACAAAGATATTTGGATAAGTTATGATGGCTCTAGCTGTTAGTAAAGTAGGCACAACTTAAAATACTATTAATGAGGAAAACCCACATATTTGATGAGCAGTATTTTTACAAAATGGATCTTCAACAATGAAATATCCTGATGAGTATTTCACAGGTTTTTGCTCTTTTCTCAGAGGAGCAAACATAGCATTATTGTGTTTTAGAAAGCACAGAATCACAGGATCAGTTAGATTGGAAAAGACCTCTGAGATCATCAACTCCAACCTATGACCAAACATGACCTTGTCAACCAGACCATAGCACTGAGTGCCACATCCAGGCTTTTCTTAAACACCTCCAGGGATGGGAACTCCACCACCTCCCTGGGCAGCCCACTCCAATGTCTAACCACCCATTCTGAGGAGGAATTCCTTCTAATGTCCAACCTAAACTTCTCCTGGCACAGCTTAAGGCAGTGTCCTTTTGTCCTGTCACTTGTTGCCTGGGAGGAGAAGCCAACCCCCACCTGGCTCCAGGCTCCTGTCAGGTTTCTCAGAGGCCCTGAGAAAACACACATTTTCCTCTTTTTTCATTTACAACTTGGAGGTCCATCCATGTTTTCCACAGCAAGTCATGAAAATAGCACTACTCTTGTAATCTTTCCACCAGGAAAGGGGGGTTTTGTCTAAAATACAGAAAAAGCAGAGAGCAACCTGAGCACCTTCAGGGTCCAACCCTAGTGACTCCTGAAGTGTTCAGCAGAGGAGCAGGTGGCACATGCTGGGTGTGCAAGATGGACAGCTGCCTGTGGGACTGCTGCAGGGCTGGTGTTAGTGGTGACAAAAAATGCAATTGGATGAGTCACGGATTGTGAGGAAGATCCAGATGCTCAGAGCTACATTCCTGTGCTGGGCCCTGATCCCTGGAGCAGCACAGGTGTAAAATGCCCAGTCTTTGCAGAGGGGTTAAGCAGTCCAAAGCAACTTAGCCTGGTTGAATAGCAAACAACAGCTTTGTCCATGTGCAAACCTTGAAGCAGAAAAGATGTCATTTGGCACTCCAGAGTTGAGGCAGACCCCTCTTGACAAGCCAGGCTGCACAGAATTTGCCATCACTTATAAAAATTAATGGATTATTTAATAATTAGTTATTATAATTACTATTCAGTATTACTCTCTGAATTACAAGTAAGGGAGTTGAGGTTGTGGGCAACCTAGAGGCCAATTAAATTTCAAGAGGAGCAAGCTTCCAGACTTCTAGAGCTATTTCTCTTTGCTCTGCACGGAGTGCTCCTGTCTGGCTGAGTGATACGTGGAGCTAGGGTGACAGCCTGTGGCAAAACAGAAGAATTTCAATATCTTAATCCTTTTGATTCCCACTTGCTTTTGATCTTTTCTCCACTTCCTGCTTGTCAGTCCAGACGAAGGTGGTCACGTTGTGGTTGCTACCATTGCCTCTGGTTTGAAGAATGGGAAATTGCCATCCCCTCTCCCTCTCCCTCTCCCTCTCCTTCCTTTTCTTTGTTGGTGTTTTTGGGTGCTGCATAAAATAAAAACCCATTTGACAAAAGGGTGCTGCTCTGGCTGCACAACCTGAAGGAAATAATCTTATATGTGTCTCTGGAAGGATCACACCAGGGGATGGCTGGTTGGTTCCTTTTGACTCCAACAAGAGAAGCAATGGAGCAGCCTCAGTCTCAGTTCTGCTTTTTTCATGTTTTGCTTCTCATCTATTCCTTCATCAATGATATGGAACTTAGTTAAAGCCATCTCATGTTGAGATCTTCTGTTTGCCAGGGCAAAAAACATCAAAGTTAAGAGGGAGGCAGGAGCTTCTGCACTTCTAATAAGTGCTTCTGCACTTTAGGCAACTTCTGTTTGCAAAATATTTTTTCTGAGTCGGGGTTTTTTCCTACAATCATAGAATAGCCTGGGTTGGAAGAGACCTTAGAGATTACTTAGTTCCAACTCCCATCAAGTGGACAGGAATATCTTTCACTAGATCTGGTTGCTCAGAGCTCCATCCAGCCTGATTTTGAACACTTCCAGGGATGGGGCAAACACTTCCAGGGATGGGGCAAATCTGCTGCTGCTTCTTTCTCTTTAGCAGTAGAGCTCTTTTATTTTTTTTTTTTTAAAGTATATTCTCTTTATACTCTGCCCAAATTAATAAAATAAATTTTCTTTAAAGCGACACTAAATGAGTCACAGATGCTGTTGCCCTTTTACAGGTTGCAGAAATCACCCATTACAGTTCTTTTAATTTATCAGTGAGGGAAAATAAGACGGCCTCTTGCTCCCTTGGCAGTAATAATCAGAAACAGTCTATTTGGAGCTTAATTTATCCCAAATACGTATTGATAGTTGCAATGAAGAATATGTGACCTCTTTGGGAGTCACCAGTGGATGGAAGGTGGATAGCTTTTATGAAACCACCTTTAATAAAAAAGAGTGTTATATTGTGTATGTTTGCTGGGGTATTTAAGCATATGGTTTCCATATCAGGAGCGAAGATGGCAAACACATGCTCCACCTTCCGAAAAACCTTCCTCATGCTCGTCCCTCCTCGCAAAAAAAAAGAAAGCTGCGGGGGTTTGCTTCGTTTTATTTATTTTATTTTTATTTTGCAACTCGGATTATGCTGGACAGCTGCAGTAATTCCAGCAGGAATGTTAAACTTGTATCCCGTTCTCTTGTTTTCCTGCTTGTGCGAAGAGGGGCGACGGGCTCCGCGGGGTTTATCCCGGTTCCTCCGCGGGGTTTATCCCGGTTCCTCCGCGGGGCCGGTGGATCTCCCGGGGGAGCATCACTCCGGGAACCAAGGATCCGCTGCGGTCCCCGGCAGCTCCCGGCGGGCGGCTCTGGGCACATCCCCGGCCCTGGGTGCCGCCTTTGTCCGGGCGAGCCCCAGCCTGGGGACAGCATCCCCGGCGGCGGAGCTCGGGCGGGTCCGGGGCTGCTCGGCCGCCGGGTGATAAATCTGGCGGTCCCCTCGCTTTTTCGTCACTCGCCTAATCCCGTGCCCCCCTTTCATGTGCGGTAATTGCGAGCAGCTGCCGCCGCGGCCCGCAGCGCAGCGCGCAGAGGCAGAACAATGGCAACAGCTGTTTCATTTCGCCTCGGGCAGCGCTTCCTGCTCACTCTGCATCTGCCCTTCTGGGTCCAATTTATGCTCCTGGGTTGTTGCTGGGTTTTATTTTTAATTTTTTTTTTTTTTTTCCCTGTGACCCCGCTCTCCGTTGAGGAGGGATTTGGAGGAGGACGCGCTCCAGCCGGGACCCTGTGCCCATCGCCAGCGGCAAGGGGAGGGAGGGATGCCGTGCCTCTTCGAATGAAAATAACAAATGTCATGGGGGAAAAACAACACCCCAGAACACCCTGAAGTAGTACAGATGAGCAGCAAGGCTGGGCTGAGGTGTTCTCAGGAACATCCATTCCCTGTGGGAAGTTGGGTGGCCGAGGTGCTGCTGGGGCTGGCTGGTCACAGAATCACAGAATCACAGAATCACAGTCACAGAATGATTTGGGTGGAAGGGGCCTTAAAACCCCCTTGGTTCCAAGCCCCCTGCCATGGGCAGGGACACCTTCCACTATCCCATGCTGCTCCAAGCCCCATCCAGCCTGGCCTGGAATACTCCCAGGGATGAGGTGTCAACAGCTTCTCTGGGTAACCTGTGCCAGGGCCTCACCACCCTCACAGTAAAGGATTTTCCTGATATCTAATCTAAATCTACCCCCCTTCAGCATCAAGCCATTCCCCCTTGTCCTATCACTGCATACCCCATAAAGAGTCCCTGTCCAGCTTTCCCAGAGCTGCTTTAGGTCCCACACAATCCTTACAGTCCCCAGAGGGCACAGCCCTCACTGGTGGTGGCCTTTAGGGTCCCTTTAAGCCCTGCTCAGTCTCCTGATTCTTTGATTTCCTGGTCCCCAAGCACCCATTGTCTGAGCAAGGGGGAACAAATGGTCCCAGCCCTTCTAGGCAGAAAGAGAGGTGATTTAGGAACCCACAAGTGTTCAGGACCAGGAGTGAGCCTTGTTAAACTGTAGGCTTATTTAAAGGTCTGGAGCTGCTCAGGATGTTTCTTTTGAGTCAGATACACACTCAGGATCTGCAGGATCAGCCTTTCATGATTTACCTTTTAATATGAATCCTTCCTTCCCTCCCTTCTGGTTTTTCCCCCCTGAGAAAGTGGCTGCATTCTTTCCTGAGTTAATTGTATCTTCCTGGGTTGGATAAGGCATATCTCATTAGAGGGGGAGAGATTTAATGTGAACTTCAAGCTGCCTTCTCCAGGCTACAGAAAAGAAATCCCTAATCAGCACAGTATATATTTTGTATAATTGCTCTTTGACATTCCCTCTTTGCTTGCTAATTAAAGTGAAAGAAAACAGTGGTGAAATGTTCCAGTGAGTTTTTCTAGGACAAGAAAAATGAAAACCCTCCTTTGTTTATAAATACAGGGTATTCCAAGGGCCCAGCAAATCAGATGCTTTCACAGGCACGCTGCTGACATTTATTATTATTTTCCTTTGGAGCCTGGCACTGGGCACATCTGCAGCTGAGGATCAGCTTTGCAGAGGTGTGAATGGCCCGGTGGAGGTCACCCAGTCACAGCCAGGTGACAGCCTTGTGACAGGTGGTGCTGTGTGTCTGTGGGAAGCATGGAAAGGCCTGTGTCCTCCTGACTCCATGAGAGCCTCAGGCCAATGTAGTTTAGAGTAAAATACTCGAGATTTTTAGGGAAATATTTTATTTTTCTTTCAAGAATGAAAATTATAGCAAGAAAAAGTAAGCAAAGTGCAAACAGTAGCATAGATCTGCAGCTACTGCTGATTATTTCTAGTGTTCTGGAGACTGTATAATGATTTTTTCCAAGTATTGCTCAACCAGAAAAGGCTTGTTTCCCACCTGGTTTGTGTATTTATTTCTTTGTTTTTTCCTATAAGCATGTCCTTGCCAGGGGAGATGCTACCAGGCATCACTTCTCTCGATGGGATCTCCTGCATCACAAGGCTGACACTTGGCATCTTTCTGAGATGTGTGAGAATTCATTTAAAAGCCTTCTTCCGTCACACAGCAAATAGATGAAAATGTACTGGTTCAGCTAAGGAAAATCAATTGTGATATGCATTTCATGTAACCTTGACATGAGAGTTACCCAAGGTGTTGGTCCATGCCCATGTCCACGTGTTCCCAGCCCACAGTCAGAGCTGTGCAGCCCCAGGCTGTCCCTGTGCCCTGCTGGTGTCACCCTCTGCCCAGCACAGCTCCAGGCTGTCCCTGTGCCCTGCTCATGGTGTCACCCTCTGCCCAGCACAGCCCCAGGCTGTCCTCCTTCCCTGCTGCTGGTGTCACCCTCTGCCCAGCACAGCCCCAGGCTGTCCCTGTGCCCTGCTCAAGGTGTCACCCTCTTCCCAGCACAGCCCCAGGCTGTCCCTGTGCCCTGCTGCTGGTGTCACCTCTGTCCAGCACAGCCCCAGCCTGTCCCTGTGCCCTGCTGGTGTCACCCTCTGCCCAGCACAGCCCCAGGCTGTCCCTGTGCCCTGCTGCTGGTGTCACCCTCTGCCCAGCACACCCAGCCCACTCTGGGCCACGCCAGCCCCTGCACTGAGCCACCAGGCCACGCTGCCTTGTTTGATCACACCTTTGTTGTGATGACATCAGATCACATCATAGCCCTCTGGAAAAGACCCAGAGGGGCATTCAAAGCTGCTGATCACACAGGGGAGCCAGGGTAACTGGCTGCTGACAGATTTATAGGTTTTAGTCCAATTAAAGTGCTGTTTATTGCCTTTAGAAGGGGCCTGTTTGTTTCTAATTTTAGAAGTCAGTTTGGGAAGTGACTACCTTGGCAGTAAGTTATGAGTATGGGACCTGAAATTTTCCAACAGCACTACTGTTGTTATTAACTAATGAGTATTATTAATAACTATTTGGCCTTGGACATCATTCTTACATGGCAGGGCAGGAATTCAGAACCCAGAGAACAACAACAAAACTACTTTCACTGTGAAAGTGCTCAGCTTTGCTCCTCTCATCCCAAATTACATCTGCTTTGACCAGGACTTGGTTTGTCTCCAGTTTTTCCAGACACAGCCTCTTGCTTTCCACTCTTCCTGCCTCTCTTCTCAGCTTTATGATCAGCATGGCATTAGCTCCAAAGGTGGTATGCCAGGTCAAGGGCAGCCAGCACTGCTTTGGGACATGCAGCTGGTGTTTGAACCTCTTCCTCGCACATCTTCTCTTCTGATAGCTCAGATTTATCCATTTAATTTATTCATGTTAAAGAGGGGAAGAAGTCTCAAGCTAAAAAAATGGTACATTGGTGTAAATGATCAGTCTGGCCAGCAGTAATGGCAACTTTGGATAAATAAGAAGTGCAGAAATAACAGATCTTGTTTGAGAATGAAACTAGAGCTGGAATTGGGATGTGTTAGACCTGTTCACAAGTTGGTGCAGTTTTGATGTGTGATTGTGGGAAAGCCACTTGGATGTCAGCTTTCCTACTATCTAGAAAACCTGGAATGAGAAACTGTTACAAAACTGGGCTATTTATTTGTGCAGTGCTTTCAGAGCCTTTGGTGAAAGGTACTGACTCGCTGCACGTTTCCCTGTGGTTCATTAAATGCACATTGATCACCACTCTCCAGAGGCAATGACATGTTTTCAGCAGGAGCAGACCCAACCCAAACACAGGATCCTCACGTTCCCAGACCTTGGAGAGGTCCATGTGCTGAGCTCAGGCCCAAAGCTGGCCTTGTTGCAGAAAGCAGAATGAAAACCACAAGTCTCCATGCAAGCCTTGAAGCCTCAAGGAGAAGACAGGGGCTTAACCCCATCTCCTGCCTGGTGGTTCTTAATCTCCTGTAGGAATGTGAAATTCCAGAAAAGCTTGGGGTGATAAAGGGTTCATGGCCAGAACCCACTGAGATGTACCTTTCCTTCTTCCCTGAATCATCTGTGATAACACTTTAGCTGGGTTCTGAAAGCATAGGGGAAAAAAAAAAAAAAAAGATGAAAGGGAACTTGAATCAACACTATCTCCTGTGATAGAAAGGGCTTTAAAAATGCCTAAAGACCTCTTTGATTGCACAGTGTTTGGGCCATATGCCATCCTTTTATTACTTATCCATGTATTGGAGAGGTCACTGATGTTCTGTTGAAAATACATTTTTTCTTTTGGCCAAATACAGGGGTACTTTTAGCAGAAAAATAAAAGGCTCAAATTATTAAATTACTGTTTTTCCTCAAATGATCCCTTCCTCCCCTAGGTAGAGAAAAGCAGACATTTTATGAGAAAATTTTGAGCTAAATAGAATATAAATATCTGCTGAAACATATTTCAAGTCAACTTTTTCCCTATGGCTATTCTTTTTGTCTAACATACAGTAACTCCTTGGGAACCTCTTTTCTGTAAACAGGATTATTTCTAAAAATATACTAGAAAGTAAGAATGCCAGAAGGGGGAAATGTAAATTCACCATTTTCTCTTATCCTGGCCAGATCACTTCATTGGGCTAATAGCCAGGAGGGCTCAAATATGAATGGATCCTGCACAGACCACACCAGATGGAAAAGATCTGAGCTGGGCAAAAAGCTCTGTTGGAAGTTGTACTTTTGGGTGAAATAATTTCAGAAAGGTAGAGCTTTAGGCAAAGGAGCACCTCCATCCTTTGGGCACACTTTTCTGCTGTTTCCAAGGAAAAGTTGTGAATTCTTGTTTGTGTTGTCATGGATGGATATTCTTTCTAGCTCTCTGAAAAACTTCCTTCTCCAGTGAGGCTGGGTCTGTGCTGCCAGCCAAGGGCAATGCCTCAGCTGGACAGAGGTGTCTGCCCCTGCCCCCCTGCAGGCTGTGGGCTGATTTCAGACCAGGGCTGTAGGGGCCTGGCATCTTGGTGACATTTACATGGGCAGGAGAAAGGGGGAGGCAGCAGCCATGGAGAAACAGGGTGAATCTCTTACTTTCAAGTACCTCTAACCTCCCTCTGATGAGTTAATGCTTTTACAGCCCTGGAAAAATATTAATTAGATGATCCATGACATCAGGTTTCTTTGGGATTTCAGTGCAAGAGCCCTGTGGGCTTTTAACTGGAGCTCAATGGAAAAAACTGTTCCTATGCATGAGGAAGAATAACTGCTGGGCCAGTGACTGGATTCACTGTTTTACACTGTTTGCTGTCCTGTGCTGCTGTGCTGTCACTGAGATGCCTCAGTGCCCTCTCGATAGCAGGGGAAGTCAACAGCAAGAGGCAAAGCAACAACTCCCCCTTTTCCAGGGGCAGAGGAAAGAACTGTTCCAGCAGCAGCAATTCACAGTCCCAACAGGAATATAGCACTTAGGCCTGGTGGAGCATATTTTCACAACATATCCAAACATATTTTTTCGTAACAGACTCCACTACCTGGGCATGGCATTAATGCAAAAAGCCTGTGTCATGCTCACAGTGAAACAGGAGGAATTCTGTTTCCCAAGACCCCTGACACAGGCTAAAGTCCCAAAGTGAATCCCTTTGTAATACCCAGTGGACAAAAGTGATCCCAGAAGCTGCTAACACGCTGAGCCTCTGCAGTAAAGACCTTATAAGTAAAATCCAGGCTCCTTTTCCTGCTTGAAAACGGTGTAAATGAAAATACAAAAGAGTCACAACTCATAGAAGCCACTTAAATCTGCAGCTGATGCTTCTGAGCCTTGCTGGGCACCTCTTAATTTGACACAAATCCTGCTGACAGGTAACTGTGGGCACAGAGCTGAACCTGTCTAAACCAAATCTGGATTAGATACGAGTTCTTGTGTTAAATACTTAGGAGCACTGCTTATCCAAGCCTCTCCACAGCCCTTGGGAAGGAAAAAAGCAAACCTGTTTCTGTCTTTTATCAAAGGGACCACCTGGACAGCCAGGCAGTGTTTTCCTTGGAGCTGAAACCCAAGGAAGCAGAGCAGCCTTGTCATGCAGGCAGGGGTCTGGATGTGTGCACTGGGCTTCACTGGGGCACTGCAAGGCTGGGCAGAGGGCAGAGGTGGCATTGGAAGGACCAGACTTTGCCCAGGGTGTGCCAGGATCCAGCCTGCCCGTGGCCAGGAGAGAGCTGCAGGGGGAGGCTGGGCTCAGGAGAGGGAAGCAGCTCCCAGTGGGGTGATCAAGCAGTGGCCCCTGCATTGGAAATGAAGTTTACAAACTCCTGAGCTCTTATGTCAAATGAAATACCAGGCTCAGCTGGGCTTTCTGGCTGACCAAGGTGCCTGTGCTGATTTGTTTCAAATACCAAGTACCAAGCAATGCTAATATGTGAAAAAGTTCAGCTTACATTCATGCTGTGCTGTCTAGTGAGCTGGAAATGTGGGAAGGTTTCCAGGTGAGGTAGGAACTGAAATCCTTTTATACATGGAAAAAACTCATCTTTCAAGGGAAAGACCCAGATCTGACCAAAAGGGAGGTGTGCTGTCTTTAGCCAGATTCAGCAGAAATTAATGAAAGCTGGCTTAAAAGGCGCAAAAATACAATGTGATTCTATGCCTTTCCTTTGTACCCAGCTGCTGCCCACCTTCTCAAGCATCTTTCACTGCCCCCTTTCCTCTATATTCTCATGGAGAAATGTAGCTCCATGTACCATGGCCTGTTGGATGTCTCAGGAACTGCTGACTGCAATGAAAACCTTATTATTTTTCTGCCTTTTTTTTTCTCTGTTTTAATACTAAATGCCAGGGAGATTGGTAAAGATTTCAGAAAAACAAATTGACATTTGGCCTAATAAAACATTGTACACAGTTTTTCCTTTCTGCTTTGACTTGGCAGAAGAGTGCATGAAAGCTCAGAGAAGAAATATTCCATTTTTTCCTGGAGGGAGGCAGGAATCCATTAACATACAGTGCTGGAGCACAATATCCTGATATGCCCTTAAAAACTGACACAAAAATGTGAGATCTGTACATTAAAATTAAATTCAGAAATCACAAATGTTGTGGTGGCAGCAGCCCTTCTAAGTAAGATTTATTGTTGTCTGCTCTCACAGTTTTTTCATTGTCATATACAACACTTCCCTTTAAAGCTCCATCTGAGAGAAGAATGCAATCAAGAAAAAGTCTTAGATTTATGTTTTTAAAGGAGTTTTTTTTTGAGAAAGGTATCTTTTAAAATAGCAAAAATATGCCCTTCAGAAGGGAAATTAGGCACAGCCACAAATGCAATGCTCTTATTACTAAGCTAATCACACACGTTTGTGGATTTCACTCTTTTCTCTTTAAAACATTTTGGTATTGGCAGTTTCGAAAAATTGCCTCTCAGCTTTTTGCTTTGGGGCCATGTAGTGAATTAACAAATCTCCCCACCCCCTTGCAGCCTGGTTTCTCCACCCCAAGAGCTGGGTTGGCCCCCAGGCAGTTTTTAGCTCTCCCTCTCCCCCAGATGACAGCCCAGGGCTCCCCCAGAGCCTCTGGTTGGTGTCCCTGAGCTCAGAGCCCTCTGCTCCAGCCCAGTCCCTCAGCACCACCCACTGGGTGCTGCCACCACTCTCCACCTACTAAATAATGGGGATGAGCCAACAGGAAATTCACATTCCCTCGGTACCTTCCCAGAGAGGATGTCTGGATCTGCCTGCAAGCAGCCCTTCCCCACTGGTAAAAAGCTGGGCTTCTGCAGGAGGTGCAAAATGACATTTTATCAACCTAATAACTCAGAGGGTCCAGCCCTCCCGTGATGGCTCTCAGCAAATTTCTGTGGCAAACTGGGGGGGAAGAGAATGAAATTAATGTTACTACTGAAATAAATGACAGAAGGCATTGTGGTTTTATTCCCTAAAATCATCCACTTCTCAGCTTACTGGGCACTGCCAGTTTACCATGAAGCAGATGGCTGCCATTTTGCATGGCTTTGGCTCTGTAAGTTGATGATACAGTTTTTTTACAGGCTTTACAGGCTCCACAGCATTAGCCAGGGCAGAACCCTGGAAGATGATAAAAGGCTTGAAGTAAAAAAATGTTAATAATTTTAACCTGCATAGCTGGAAATGGGCCAGTGCCATGGCTTTGGCAAGATCTGTGGCTCTTTAATTTGGGAGCAGGAGTGGAAATTACAGCAGCAGCAAGCAAGAAGCCCAATGGATGTAAAGGAACTGAGCTGTTCTTCCTGGAAAATAGAATTGAAAAGTAATGATTGAAAAAATGAAGGTCCTTCCTCTCAGCCCAGAGGAGCAAAGCCAAGGAGTGCAGGAGCAGGGACTGCAGTGAGAGATGGAGATTTGCTTCCACCAGTTCCCAGAGGACTGGGCAGAGAAGAGACCCTGAATGCAGCCCTTGAGAGGGGAGCAGAAGGCAGCACTGCTGAGCTGCTGCAGCTGCATTCCAGGGCAGTGAAAGCCCATCCTGCTGCCTGCCCAGCTGCAGTGCCCAGCTACAGAGACTCTGCACTGCAGCATCTGCCACACTTGTTTGGTTCTGCTTTAAAAACAGGGCACAGACAGGAGTGTCAGAAGAAAAACTGCTTTTACTTCTGTCTGCACTGGGTGAGCCTGTAAACAGCTACTGGAACCCAGCAGAGGAGGGCTGGCAGCCTGGCAGAAGCTCGGTCAGATTTTCAGCTGATGTAAATCAGGAGGGCTCCGTTGTTAGCACTGAACTGGCTCACAACAGCTGAGGCTCTAGCTGAGCCACTGAAGTGGTAAACAGTGCTGACAGCAAGTTGTGGCTTCAACAACCTTAAATGAACTCCATTAAGTGCTCATTTCTGAGGAGAATGTTGTTGAAACCTGGAAATAAGTATTTCAAAGGTTTAACATATTTGTCTGTTGTAGGGGGTTTTATTTTGAAACCAGATGCACTGAGCATTGCTCAGCATTGCTCCACATGGCAGGAGAGGCAGCATAGTAGGGATGGATCCTGCTCTCTCCTTCCTGCTGAAATTGGAAGTAACCTCTGCAGTGTCAATGTCATCACATTAGTGTCAGTGGGACCAGAGGTAGGGCAAGTGTGAGCAATTCCTTCCAGGGAGATGGAGATGATGACAGCCTAAAACCTATCTGAATAATTGAAAAATGTTGGTGATGCTGCATTCTTGGAAATAAAACTGGCACACGTTCCACAGAATGCTCAAAAGGAGCTGAAACAATTGATCATGACAGGGTTGAGTGAAGAAACGAAGCAGACTCTGTGGGTTTGAGCAACTCACAGGCAGCTTTAGTAAAAGACAGAATGGGCAGGGGCAGAATCAGGCAGCAAAAATCTGCAGAGAGCAACTTAGGGTGAAGTTTGCCACGTGAGTGAGGCAGGGGAGAGCTCAGGAGGTGGGGCTGGCCACACCAGGAGCGGGGATGGGGCTTCCTGCAAGAGATCATCCCAAGGGACTGATGTGCCACACAAGTCACAGCACCAAAGCAAGCACTGGCCTCAGGTTAGAGCTAGCAAGGGGCTTCCTCTGCCTTGATTTTTCAAGCACTTGGTTAAGATGTGCCACATCATATTTCTAAAGGGGTGAATTTCACTGCAGCTGTGCTGAGGGAAAAGTGCTGCTGGTGTTCCCAGCCCTGGCAGTGGGGTTGCCAGTGCTGCTCAGGGAGCAGTGGAGAGTTTTTGGGTAAAGCAGCCACTGCCTGGAGCAGGCAGATGAAAGCAGCCTGGTGGGAACAGAGTGAACACATCCACCTCCAGGTGAGGCTCCACCTCCTCCTCATAACCAGCAGCTCCAGGGGCCAGGGAAGGCTTGGGGGTTTAGGGATGCAGTGGCAGTGCTGGGTGGGTGGTTGGACTCTGGATGATTTGAAGGTCCTTTCCAGCCTTGATGATTCCATGGTTCTATGTAAATATTTTTCACAAGTCAGGCAGCAGAAGGTGAATTGGCTTCTAGTGCCCTGCTTGACTCTAGTGCTGGTTCATTCAAGTGCCACAGCCTTTAAGAGAGATATTGGAAAAGAAGCTGGCTGCCTGGAATCACAATAGAGTGAGTGGACTTGTTCCATCACTGCATTGATGCTCCTCACTAGCCCACATTCAATTCCTTGGCCACATCCAGCAAAGGACAGAGGCATCTCCAAGAAGAATTTCAATAGAATTCCAGAGAATTACAATGGAATTACACAACAGCACAAAAGATATAATTTATTGGTTATTATGGCTTGTGTTTTGTGGATTCCAAAAAAACTCAGCTGAGTGTAAATACTCCAAAAGCCATTGGAGTCCATTCCCTCTCTGAGAAAAAAAAACCCACCCAAAACCCCAGAATCCCAAAAGCCCAAAAACCCCAAAACCCAAACAGGCACATATAAAGCTCTGCTCAGTGTATTGTTGTTTATTCATTCAACAACCCTTTAAAAGCCAGTGACACACAGATGTGTCAGCAACAAGTTGTTCTTACCTCAGAGAGGTTTCACTGAAGAGTCAGGCTGGAGAAAACACAAACCATCAGCTAGAGGAAAGAGCAGGTGACAGATGAGGTTTGCTCAGACTGTAGGATCTGGTTTTTCTCTCTTTCTGCCATTCCCAGCACAGATGTGGCCCTTGGCTCTTAGGCTTGACTACAGTAGAAACTATAAACACCAACAACACAATAAGGTCAAAGATATTTTAAGGTTGGTTGTCTGGAGGAAACCATTAGGCATCCATCATGTGGCAGTGTGAACACAAGCTCTGTATGCCTCAGACTGGGAGGCTTTTTGGTGAGTTCTCAAAAATTTTCAACTGAAATATGCAGTTAAAATGGCATGTCAGTTATCTCTGTGTTATTGATGCTGTTTTTCACACTACAGGCATATTTATTGTTGGGGAATCATAAATACTTTTCTTTTTTTTTATCCTGCTTTACACTGTATAAGGACAGAGACATTTCTTTGATTGTGAAAGCCTGGTTTGGTTTTGTTTTTTCCCCCCTCCCGATCTCTTGTTGACATGAATAGTCTTTGTCTTTTCTTTTCCCACGTTGCTGGAGGATGGTAGCAAAACCATTAATGGATTTGGACCAGCAACACCATTTAAAGACTGTGAGGGGATAAAGAAAGTCTCATTCTTCACCACTGAAGCCTGATACTAATTCACCAGCCAATCCATAGCACCAACTTTGCTGCAACAGAGGCAGGGATTCCAGACACAAATGAGCCATTAAATGATAAAAAGTCTTTAACCTGATCAAATGAGAGCAAAGCATAAATCCTCTCATGCAGATTCCCATATCAGATCCTAGAAAATAGATTTGCCTTACTGTCATGCAGCAAAGACCATCATGTGAAAGTGCATTGCACAGAAAAATATCTTTACCTTACTGTAGGCAAGTACTGCAGATAAATTATTTTTGATCATTTTCAGTGAATATGAAAGCAGAAAAAAAGATCCTGGCAATCAAATAGAAGACTGTAGATTTTTAGTGAGCCTCCAAATATTGATGTCCAGCATCCCATTAAAACCATGAAACAAAATAATAAAAAATATCAGTTACAAGCTGCATGGATAATCAATACTGCAATGTGACACCTTTTAATCAGGGGATATTTTAAAAAGCCTTGGGAGAAAAAAAAAAAAAAGGAAAGAAAGAAAAAAGAAGAGTGTTTAATTGCAAGAGCAATATTTGGTACTTGGGAAGTTGAAGTCAACTTCTGAAATCCAGCTTCCCAAAAGCAAGCACGTCACAGTTGGGCTGTTGTTAAACAACAGAGTTTGTAGCACTCTTAGATTACCACTGAGATGCAGGACCTGTTTATTTAAGTGAATGCAGGTGGTTTAGTGTACTTTCTATGCTCAAAGGAGAATGAAGTACCCCATTCAGGGAATTCCATTCAGACTTATGGCACAGCACCTGCAAACAAAACCTTCCTGACCACAATCTCTCAGCAAACCCAACAGCCACCCTAAAGCTATTACAGTGCAGAGGCAGCCATTTCCCCAAATCTGAAGGGTTCCAGAGAAGGTAAAAACCTCCAAGCCAACTGTTATGTTGCATTAAATTTCCCTTAGCCACTTATTGCCATACTAGAATATATTTTGGGTTTTTTTAAAACCAGTTTTGTACAACTCTGAATCTTCCTGCAGAGCTCCAGCACATCCTGCACTGCCCACAGGATGCTGGGGTGATGGACTGGGCTGGAGCTCTTGCTCCCTCCCTGTCTGTCTTGTTCTGCATGCCACAGGAGCAGCTGGCACGTGGGGGCTGCCTCTGGCTGAATGGGCACTGGGGAGCAGCTGGGGTGGAAACAGGGCTGCTCTTCCACTCAGCCAGCTCCTCAGGAGCAGAGCTTTGGCACCTGAGACATGCCTGCTCCTTGAGTGCTGCTTGTTCTTTGTGTGAGCCCGTGGGACAGCTTCCTCTCATGAGATTTCACAGGATCCCAAGGTTGGAAGAGGCCTCCAAGATCATCGGGTCCAACCCAGCCCCAACACCTCAACTAAACCCTGGCCCCCAGTGCCACATCCAGGCTGTGTTAAACACACCCAGGGATGGGGACTCCACCACCTCCCTGGGCAGAACATTCCAGAACTTTATCACTCTTTCTGTAAAAACCATTCTCCTAATATCCAACCTATATTTCCCTTGGCACAGCTGGAGGCTGTGTCCTCTGGTTCTGTCAGTGCTGCCTGGAGACAGAGCCCAGCCCCAGCTGAGCACAGGCACCTCTCAGGAGCTGTGCAGATGCTGAGGGCACCCCTGAGTCTCCTTTTCTCCAGGCTGAGCACCCCCAGCTCCCTCAGGGGTTCCTCACAGGGTTTGTGTTCCCAGCCCCTCTCCAGCCTCTAACTGGATTTGCTGTCAGAGCTCCAGCTGTAGGTTCCTTGGAGCACAGGCAGCCAGAGCCCCTTCCCAAGGAGGGGAGGGAGAGCCACGGTGTGCAGTGAGGGAAGAGATGCAGGGCTGGGGCTGAGCTGCAGGGAAATCTCCAGCTAACCTTCTTCCATACACGATTGCCTGTGCTTAGCTTATTCAAGGAAGTATTTTTCTAAATAAGAGGATTTTTGCTTTCAGATTAAGTGATTTCTAGATGATTTTACCCATAGCAAATCAGCAGGGGGTGAGTTTAGCTGCATTTTGCCTGCTCCAGAGGAAGAGAAGCTCACTCTTCTGAAAATCATCCACTAAATTAATGAAGACATGAATCTACATTAGGATGAACTTATTTAGCTTATTAAAGCCTCTCTCAGATCATTTTCCTCTGTGTGTCTCTACATCACAGGCTCTTCTGTTTGTAATTTCCAAAGCTGAAAAAAAGGAGAGATTTTATCTTTTTTTAGGGGTTATCCTCAGCTTTCAGCAGTCAGAAGCAATGTGTACAGTAGTCAGCCAAAAATCCCATTGCAAGATTAAAGTCCATGCTGTGTGCAGTTATTACAATAATGACAATTTTACCTCACTCATCAAGCATGATCTGAGGTGTGTGCCACTGTTAGCAAGGAAGGAAGAACCTAAATGTGATGCCAGTTTATGTTCTGCTGTGTTGGACTTATTACTGGAATCTTTGTTTTATAAAATTTTGGCTAGGATCATTCTTAGTCTCCTGAGGGAAATAAAATCTTTTGTCAATGCCAGTTTCTTTGACTCCCATTGTTTTCACTGTCTTTGGGAACAGATCTTTATTTTTTCTTTATTTTTTAATTCTCTTTTACATCCTCCTATCTAGTGAATAGTCTGATGCAAGAAATCAGCAAAGGGAAACTGCATTGATGGAAAATAAGGAAGTTATAAAAAAAAAAAAATACAGAGGCCATTTCAGGAGAAAACAGAACAATTTTCTGTAGAATGAAGATGGGCACTGTTCTCTTACCCTGAAAGACACCCAGAATTTTTCTGCTGTTATTGGGCTGAGGCTCCCCAAAACCTCCTGCATAGTTTTCATGCTGTTGAAGTAGGAAAAACAAGAAAGAAATGGAGGATGACATAAATGACACATTCTAATCTGTGGTTCAGTTGTGCAGCCTCTCACACCTCTCTCCTCATAAAGAGGGCACAGTGGACATATCTGTGGACAAACATGCCTCCAAAAGACCCACAAGTAAAACAGAACTTTTCCCAGTCAGAATAATAACTTCAGCCTTGCAATTAACTCCAATTAACCACATACTCACAACAGAGATTTTTTGAATTTACAGTGTCAGCAAACTGGGTTCCTTCTAGAAATTTCTAGATGAAAAAAAAAATATAAGATTCTCTTGCATTCATTCAGCACCTGGTGTTCCTGGGTTGAACAGAATTTTAAAAATGAGCTGTCATAAATTCTCCAGCCCTATAAATTCCAGTGGGTGGGGAGTGGCTTTTAGCCAGCAGCCCAAAGACTCCTGGCAGTGGTGGAGATGCTCCAGCCCTGAAGAGCTGCCCATGTCACCCCAAGGAGGGGTGGGGTGCCCCTGATCCTGCTGCTGCAGTAACTCCTGGGGGGGTTTAGTGCAGAGCAGGGATCCACAGCTCTGGAGGAAGGTCCTTGGTGCTCTCTTCCACAGTGCTTTGTGTTTTGTGACCTTGCTTTGATAAACTTTTTTTTGGCTTTCCTTTGCTTTTTAAAAAAAACTTTTCCCCCAGCTACACTTCTGTCAAATCCCAGCTTCTACATGAAGTTTTGCTCCAAACTGAGGGAAAGCACCAAGATAATCTATTTGTAATAAAATACTTTTCCCTTGCTTTAGTAAACTTAGTGGTTCCCTGTAAAAACAAACTCTTTAGTTACTCAGGTGTGACTAGTCACCATATTAAATCACCATATTACCTCTTTAGTGTAATAATACATTTATTTTAAATTGCATTTTAGAATAACTCTTCTCTTGCTGACATTCAATTTTGCACAGGAGTAACACTGTCATAAAAGAACACAGGTGTAAAAATATTACATTTTTAGTAATTATGTACTGTCCATTACTACTAAAAACTAGTAAAACTATCAATATTTCTCAAAATTGGCTGGAATTACTAAGTTTAAACATTTAAGAGGAATCATCTAAGAGCTATTTTGCAGCCTAAATGTGTGCCAGCTACATTTCACCACTTGCTGAGGCATTTTTTAAAGTCATATTAAACTTTTTCACAGATAACCAGCATATTTTAATGCTGTAACATTAACATTGCTAAGATACATCTCAGTTCAATGCAGGAGAGCATCAGGAGAAGGAGAGACAGGAGTCACAGGTTTGGTGAGTGCCATTTTGACAGGTTTGAGTCTTTGGCTTTCAGATGTTTTTTTTGGCTTCCCAAATGGAGCTCAGATTCTTCCAACAGGAACAATTATCACTGCAGTACCTTTCAGTTCTTGTGGTTGGGGTGTTTTCTTCATTTTCATAACAATTCCAGCCTGGACTGGGAAATCTTCCCCAGGTACTGTTAGAATCAACATGGTTCCCCTACCTTGACCAAAATAAAAAGTTTTTCATTTGGGGAAGCAGCAATATAGACATGCCTACAAATAAAAGGGCCTAACTGATTTTTTTTTTTCCCCAGCAAATTTTAATTCAAATTTTAATTCCAAATGCACATGCCCTAGTAGGACCTGACCCAAACATGTCAAAGTCCTCTGGGTGGATTCTTCTAATTGAACATGAGCCACATGAATGCTGGATGTTTAAAGCTGAACAAATCCTGAGGTTGCTGTTGTGGTCCATGGAGCAAGAGGGAAGCAGCCATGCACCCTGACTCACCTGCTGCAGGTACCTGCTTCAGGGTGGCATGAATCCTCCCCTGGAGTTTCTCACAGTCTCACTCACTGCAGACTCCATTTCTCCATGAATGAAAGAATGCCCCTAGTTGATAACCTGTTAGTTACCTTGTAGTTAAACCACTCTGGCAAAGCTCTCAGAGGTTAATTCCAGCCTGTTTTGTCACTGACTTGGGTTAGACTCCAGATCCTTCAAGTTCCACTAGAAAAAGCCTCCAGTACATCAAATTAAGACAGAAGAACCTTGTGGTGACCCACTTGAGATATGGGAGAGCTGACCTCACCCGTAGGTCTGAACAGGCAGGTGTCAAGGTCACTGGGCTAGTGTGTGCTGTGATGAGAGCCTTTCTCTGTTTGTTAATGTAAAACATCAGGGAGTCATGGCTTCATTCTTGCACAGACCAGATTAGACCATTTTTACAATAGAAGTTTTCATAGGCTAGAAAATATTACTTCCCCTTTCATCACTCTAAAAGACTATTCCAGAGGGCAGACAAAAATCTGCACTAAACACCAGCTGACTTTGAATTTTGGCTTCCATGCAGGGGCCAATATTATCTTTCCTAGGCTAACAAGAGTCAGTCCATTCAGCTTTGATGCTGTGAGACTTAGATTTTACTCTGCTGTTTGTTATTTGGGCCATTGCTGCTGTCTCAGAGCCCGAGCAGGGGCCTGGGTCTGGATCGTGCTGCACCAGGCTAAAAGAGCTGGAAGAACAGCTTCCCTCACAAAGTGAGAGAAGAGCTGAGGTTTTCCTCCAGACCTGACCTGTAGCAAGGCTGCAACAGCAGCACTATGTCCTAGTACAACCTCCTCCTTTGGGCAGAGATGTTCAAGGTGAGCCAGAAGATCTGGGGTGTTTCTCCCCCTTTTGTAATGTTCAGTGCCTGGGGAGGCTCTCCAGAGCTGTCACAGCTTCTCAGCTCCATGTTCTCACAATTGCTTTCCCCCACAATTTTCTCTACTCTGCTGGCATTTCAGCACATCTGAATCTCTTAGATTTCTCTTTGTCCTTATTTTTCTCCCTGATTTCTCTCAGAAGTTTTCCACACGTTGCTATCTGTGGCTCCCATCTCTGCCTGCTTGCTGTTCTTTTTCCCGAGCTGCAAGTGGTTTGCATGGTGGTTTCTCCTGTCATGTTTTTATCAGGCCTTCTCCAATAACATTCCTGCATTTGCCCATTTTTGCCCAATGTTTTGTTTACCTTCTCTATCTACTCTGGGTCCACATGTTTTGGGGCTGTTGGATTTCTCATAATTGCATGGTTAGGGTATTTTTTTTAAAGGGTTGGGGTTTTATCTTGCTAAGATGTATGTTTCTCTTTTCTTCCTGCATTGGCCTGTTCATTAAAAAAACTTTCTTTTAATCAAATGAAAGGAATTAAAAATGAGGAGGGAAAGCCCAAGTATTTAAATTCCAGTCTTCTTTCTACCACAAGGAACCAAGAATTCTTTCTATTTAAGACAATCACAGATTTTATCATTGTGACTGGTTTCCATTAACTTT
This sequence comes from Urocynchramus pylzowi, assembly GCA_013397555.1. NCBI lineage: Eukaryota > Metazoa > Chordata > Aves > Passeriformes > Fringillidae > Urocynchramus > Urocynchramus pylzowi. The sequence continues at coordinate 58,688 of VZRH01002608.1, forward strand.
GTAAGTAGAAAGACATTTAGTAAAGTTGAAAGCTGTCTCTTACATGATGACAGACTTTGCCTGTTTTAATATTTTTACTGGTTAACTACCAAATCCCAAGTCTACCACTGTCTACAGCCAACATTTAGTGTTCACTACTCCTCTGGCAACAAACACGACTTAGAAATATATCTTCCCTACTAAGCTTTTGAAATGTATAGTGTTTTGTGTTAGAAAAATAACAGTCTTAACATGTGAAAGGAATTGCCACAGCAAGCTCCCACCCCCAGAGAAAGGAAGGATGAAAAGTGCTAGGCAGAGACTTTTCTTCAGCAAACACAAGACATGAGAGTCTACTCTAATAAATACTGATGCATACACCTCAGGCAGGATGAACTGGTTATGTAGACTGAGAAACTGGTTAAACCAACGATGGTGCCATGCTGGGATGCAGTGATGCCAGGAGGGATTTTCTTTCTGGAAGTCAGGACCCAGTTTGGACATGCTGAAACCCTTATTGTTGCTGTCAGTGTGACAAATGGGGCCCTGGATCCTGGGATGTCACTACCTCCTCACCTGGTGCCATGGCCACCTGCAGCTGCTCTCACTCCTCTCCTTGCTCAGGAAAAAGGAATTCTGAGCAGGGATGTGTGTAACACTTTTCAGTGTAAGCAGCATTGACTGGACTGCTCCCAGCTTCAAGCTCAGCTCCAGCCAACAGCAGGAAGGCACTGCCAGCCCAGTTCTGCTGCGAGGAGTAAAGATTTTTACCAACAATTTTTACCCTGGGAGAGTTATGTTGGTAAAAATGGCTGTGTAGGTAGAGCAGATGTCCAAAGAGCTGCTCCCAGCACAGAGTGATCCCACAAAAACCAGTTTTGATGGCTGCCTGCTCCTGATGGCTGCTGGGCAGGGGCACAGGGAGGGCAGTGATGCTCACCCAGCCTGCCCAGTGGTGCTGAACTGAGATCCCTCATCCTCCATCTGGTTTTTCCCCTCCACTGAGGAGAGCAGACACAAAGCAAGGCATTTTGGTGTGCCTGTGAAAGGAGAAATTTGCTCTTTCTGCTTCTTCTGAGCTTTGTCTTCCATGCTGCAGAGTCCATCTGGCCCCAGTGACACATGACAAATGTCCCAAAGCTGCCTTCACCTTCTGCAGCCAGGCTGCCTCATGGTTTGCAGGTGCTGCCTGGTTTAGACTAAAGGCCAGAGAAGTCAGATTTGGATAGAGGACTGAGAGGAGAGACAAGCTCGTCCCTTAACCCATATCCTACCTGCCCAGCTTCTTCTTCTTACAGTTTCTTGGGAAAGATTTTCTGTTACAAGTTTTTCTCCTATTGCAGGTATCTCAGTATCTGAGCTTCTGAAAGGTTCCAGTGTTACAAATAGTTGAAAAAAAAAAATCAAAGAAGGCACATAAAGCTTTGCAAAATTCCTTTCAAGAGGGTTCCAGGCTGGGGAGGACTCAGTCAACCCAAACACCACCTAATCCCACCTGCCCTCAGAACTGCAGTTTTGGCTTTTCATCCTGAGTGTTTGCTTCTCCTCAGATACATCTGTTGCTAATTTCATTCTCAGTTTATTATTGAAAAAAGTCTCCCTTACTTAATTATTAGAAACAGAGAATCCATAATATACTCGAAGCTGTGAAAATGTAATCCTGGATAATTTTTTACTCTCTGAGAAAAGTCACTAGGACTGATCTATTCTTTCAATCAAGTACACCCATTTAGTTTATTTTTAACATTCCTTTCATTATGTTATGAGCTTCTTAAGGATAATGAAATAATTGCTTGTCTCTTTGATTGATCTTTGTTTTGAAAGGGAACTTTAATAGTGTTATTTCTAGAGCAGGCTTACAATATAATACAATTAAAGGAAAACATGACATTAAAACACATTAAAGCACATGTTCCAATAATTAGACCTACAATTCTTGTCAACCAGAGCCCTGTGTAGGGAGGAGTTACTGTAAAAATTTATGAGGGAATAATTCATATTATTCTGCCTAATAAAGCAAATATATTAATAATGACATTTTATGACATTGTGTAGCTGTGGCAATCAGTGAACAAGCTCCTTTTCCAGACTGCTCTGGAAAGCTGGAAACATGCTACAGGGGATCCCTGGCATTTTATTTTGTTAACATGAAAACATGTCAGTAGGAAGTGGTGAAGAGAAGAGCTTTGACAAGCTCTGGTCTTCCAGAACTAAGAATTCTAGTTTGCACAATTCTCTGAGATAGCAAATGGTGGGGGAATTCAAAACCTGATAACATTGGGTGTATCTGAAATGTGGATGTGCATACATGCAAATTGGAAGGCAAAATAAAAGGGGAGAAAGCAGAGATCCTGAACCTGGATGTTCATGCTGCCAGCCAGGAATACAGTTGTGCTGATGATTAGAATGAAAATAAGATAGTATAGGCAGATTATACTAGACTGAATAGGCAGGCATCTCCCAGAAAGAATTAAACAGGATTGGTGAGAAGAGCCTTTCACCCTGTTAGGACAGTGACACAAGGACAAGACTGTAGCACTGGGATCAAGGATTTTCTAAAATGTTCTTTCTTTTCTGCTTTCTGTAATCTTATTTCTCAGTAAGAAGGCTGAGATCCCAGATAATCAAAATACTGGTGGGGTTTTTAAGGTCCAGTTGCATTCAATTTAAATATTTGGGGTTTGGCAAGAAAGGGTGGAATGGTGTAAATTTTTCACTTTTTTTTTGAATCCTAACCCAAAAAATCTTTTCTTCATTTAAGATCAGTGAAATCACTTAGAGAGTGCTTAGAGTTTGGTTGGATTTGTGCTGGACACACAGCCTGCCCTCTGCCTTGAAGGAAAGGACAAGAGTACAAGTGGGTCTGGAGCATCCTAGGGAGCTCTCTGTGGATGCATGTGGCTCAATCCCCTGATGAGGTTTCAGTGATTTTGCAGAGATTTTTTATAGCAAATGCAGCTTCTCTAACAATAATTACTCTCTTTAACATCCAGTCACACGTGGCACACGCAGTGCAAATCCCCATCAGTAGTTGAGCAATATCTGGCAGGGTGATTTGGCAACTTAGAAGGGAAAGGGAAGACTCTTGAGTGAACTAAGAAGGTTGAGGTCATGCTCTGCACTTGTCCAAACTGGAATCACAGGTTTAATACTTCTGCTAATCACAGGTTTAATACTTCTGCTTTGGAGAGGCTGGGCCACTGTTCAAAGCTGACCGCCGTTACTTCTGCTGTGTGGATGGCATCTCCAGGTCTTCTCTGAGAGCTCTCCTGGCTCTAGGTACATGTGAGAAGCAGTTCCAGCTATTCTGGATAGTTCTGGGACTATCCAGAATTCAGAGCTCATGCTGGGAAAGGACAGTGTCCTTGTTTTTCAGGATGCCTGCAAGCCTGTGTTCGTAAGCGCAGATGACGGCAATAATGCCTTTGGGAGAATCTTGGCACATTGGGACTGACTGTTTTTCTGATGGAGAGCTGAGATAGCAGGAGAAACCTTTATCCTCTGGCTGAGCAAGAACATCTTGAATCTGTTTATATGTGTATGAAAAAAATTAATCAAACCTCCACAGGCGAGATTCCTCAAGGATGATAAACACTCGGCTAGCTTAGGAATCCTGCACAAGAAGTATGGGTTAACCTGGAGAGCTGTTTAACTCCAGATCCACTTGAGGGCCAAGCTGTGGGGCACATGTAGAGAAATATCACCAAGAGAGGTCCAGCATTTTCTGTGCACAGAGCAGGTACTGGGCCACTCCAGTTTTCCCCACTTGGGAGTCTTTCACTCTCTGTTATTAACAAAGCCAGCAAATATTACTCCCCTACTTGCTTTTATTTGATGTCCCAGACGTCAGAACCTGATCTCTGCCAGGATGAGTAAGGATCCTGGCTTGGTGGCAGATAATCTCTGAGTTTCAGTTTAAGGAGGATTAAAAAGAAATCAAACACAGCAATCAAACACTGGTTTCTCTGGAGATGGGTAGGGGTGAGAGCGAGCCCAGCCTCACCTCTGCATGACTGAGACAGATGATGGTTGGATGTAAAAGTGGTTTGGTTTAGCCTGCGAGGTAAAACCAAGGCCCCTGCTCAGTCTTGTTCCCCATCCCACCTTCCCTGCAGCCCAAGAACTGAGGAAAGCCTCAAGTGAGACAAGTAGCTGGTCAAACCTCGGGTTTCTTGAATCCTTCACTCATCATTCCTGCACAGCAAGATGCTGATGATAGCTGCCTCCTGGGGGGTGGATTCAAATCCGCTTTTCCAGAGAGATTTGAACCTGCCATCTCCCACACCCTGGCTGAGTGCCTTAAATATTTGGTAGAGTATCTGGATATCCTCTACAGAGCTGTAAACCTAGGCCAAAAATAGTTTCCAGCTGCAACTATATGACTGATTTGACCTGAGACTACTTGGGAAGAGGGGGGTGGTGTCAAGTATTTTATTCACAGAAGAAAAATAATTGCCCTCCCCTATTAAGAAGACTGAAAGGAAGAAGCTCTGTTGCTACAGGAAATGAGCAATGAGATCTTTTAGACAAGGTTAGGAGGCTACATTAATAAACACTACCTTTTCCCAAGCTGTAGTTTTGAAAAAATATAGAGTTCTTCTCCCTTTCTCCTTTTGTATATAGCCATACACTTATGTTTGGGGTTTCAGGATGCCCTAGAGTCACAGCACATTCTCATCATGTGCACTAATAATGACACACATTTTATGGCTGTTACCCCTGGCAGTGCAAGTGGGTGTCTCAAATACACAATGTCTTTCCAGAAAAAAATAAAGACCAAACAATCCACATCCAAATTATAGAATCATGGAATTATTTAGGTTGGAAAAGACCTTTAAGATCATTGAATCTGGTCCTAGGTTTTAAAAGGCATTTGAAGTCATGCTTCTAGAATTGTATTTAGGCTTATAAATAAATAATCAAATTTTCACATGTGCTACATTCAGCTTCTCTTCGATTACACGGTTGCAGCTGGAAGGCCATGTTTGAAAATCAGCATAATTAGGGGCCTGGATGACTTGAAGTAGAGATTTACACAGGGAATTAGGAGCACAATTTCTATTGAGAAAAGGTTTAGTAGTTCCACAAGCACAACTTTTAGGTATCCATTAGGAAAATCACAGCTTTGCTGGAAGCACCTCTGGATTCCTGAGATTTCGTCCATTTGGCAGCCAGGCCCCAAGTTCTGTCGTCTGACCCAAAAAGAAGTCTGCTGAGTTCTGTATAACTTATGCAGCCTTTCTTTGGAAAATAAATAAATCACTCAACTGGAAATACTCAAAAAAGCTGGGCATATGTCCAGATACAGTATGCCTAGCTTAGTGGCAAAAAAGTTACGGCACACATCCTGCATTGTCAAGAACACTGAATGTTTTGGCTGCCCTAATAGAAAAACAATAATTCAATCATGTATTATAAAGGAATTTCCTGGAGAAGTTTGGCCCCACTCAATCATCCTATTAGATTTATCCTTAATGTGGAAGAACAGCACATTAGATTCATTACATACATTAGGCCAGCTACGTTCATTTCCAGATGGGTTTCCGTAAAGTGGTCAAAATGCCTGAAAAAAGGTATTTTGAAGATGCCTTTATATGTAACTCCTAAAGCATGATAATAACTCTGCAGTCTTACACCACTGTATGCCCAGTAATTCCTCCTTGCAATGGAAGGACACATTTAACACAACTAGCTGTAAGCATTTTATAAATCAATAATGACAGGCCCACAGGGCTGGGATCATTGTTTTATTTTGCTGGCAGGGGCCCACAAGACTGGGATATTATGCAAAGAAGAGAGAGGATGTGTGAGGAGATAGTTATGCTAATATACAGCACTTCCCCCCTCCCTCTCTCCTCCCTGGAGTAACTGTCTTAACATTACACGTGGTGATTTGTCCTTGGCAGTTCCAAATTACCTACACCTGTTGGCTCTGGCACACTAAATAAATACCCCATTAAAGATTTCTCTGTTCACCAAGAATGAGGAAAATGCAGTTCAAAGTGCTCTGCTGCAGCTCTACAACCCTCACTGAAGTGTTTTAGCTAGCTTTCAGGTGAGAGGAGCTAGATGAGTATCAACAGTTTAGAAAATAGGGCTGCAGAGCAATCTTTATGCAATTTTAGAGATTTAGCTTTCCTGGAGCTTTGCAGACTTGGTCCTGGTTGGGGTCTGGGATGGTGCTCCTGGAAAACAGCCCAGTGCTCCCATCAGAGCCTGTAAGGGACTGTGTCTATGATGGAGACTCCAGGTCCCCAAACAAAAGTAAGGGAGGAGTGTCACCTCTGGAGACAACACTCTCTTCTCATGCAGCACTGGCTAGAATCCTTTTCTTTAAAGCTTCTCAAGGACCAGAACCTCTTGTGTTTGTGAAGACTGGTCCTACATTGTGGGACTTTTTCCCAGCAGCCAAAACACAGTTCTCAGCAGACTCTTGGTGTTGACAGGACACCTTTTCATTTCTCAGGGTCCTTTAGATGTTTCCCCCTCACATTCTCCTTCATCTCACAAGTGTGTCATGTGTCCAGCTTCTTCTCCCTGGACCAGAGACCTGGATGCTGCTGGTTAGCCAAAGGACCAGTGTTCACCTCCCTTTAGGGTCCCAGGCCAGAGGAAGAGCAGCACTTTGAGGGGCAGCTCTTGTAAGTGTCTCTCCATGAGAAAAAAAGAACTGCCTCTTCAGAGAGAAGATGAGCTTGTTGTGGGAGGTGGAATTTGCTGTTCTGGTGTACAGCACCTTCTCTGCTGATCACACTGGATACACTGCAGACGTGCAGGGATGGGGCTGAGGTACTGTTTCAGTAAAAAATCACCCCTGAACTGAAATTGTAGTCAAAATGAAGTTAAAACTTCTCCAAAACCACTCATTACTTTAGTAATAAAGGGTACTTACATAAAGGACTTTGTTTTTTGCTCTATGCTTTTGCACATGCAGGGTGCCCAACCCAGACCAGGTCACAGTTGTGATTATGAAGCATCACAGAGCAGCTGACCCCACTCAGCTGCACTGAGCTGGTGCCATCTGGGGCCACTTCCCTGCCAGGGTTACCAGACACGTGGAAGTTCCAGGAGTTTTGACTGATGCAGATATGGAGAGTTAATTACACACAGCAAACGACTGCAAACCATCACTCTGACTGTACTTGATGCTGGGAAAGGTTTTACTATTCTTGGATCTGCCACAAAAACATTTCAAGTTGTTACAATGCCTCTCTCTGCAAAGAGGCAGAAGGCTGCAGTATTTCAGCCGTGCCAGTGCAAACAGTTTCCTCACCACCTTCACTCAAGTGTCTCCTAATGATAGCCCTGGACCTTGTGTTACCCTCCATTACACACATGCTGCCACATGTGTAAAATACATCTACCTTCTCTGCATGTGCAAATACACAGGCTTTGCACTCATGCATGCAATGCAGGTATCAGCTTTCCTCAGTCCACAAGATCTGTAGCTTTACTGGTGCACAAGCATGTCCTCTGCATACTTTGAAATTGTATCAACAACATGTGTGTGCCAAGACTTTTCAGGAAGGAATCTGAACCGGGTGACCAGCCAGAAATTTCAATAAGTGCCCATAAAATACTGTAACATGCACTGGAGCTGCATGTTGTGCTCCTCCCCGTGCCAGCAGCAGGGCCAGGCAGGATGCTTTGTGGTGGCTCCCCATCTGCCCTCCTGCACATCCAGAGGTTTTAAGGAATAACTCCTGTACCCTGCTGGGACAATTTGCCAATAATATAATTTTACATATGTTTGAACTGCTTTTGTGGTCTTAGAAAATGTTAAAAGCACACGTATTTGTAAAAACTCTGGGTTGCCTGATGTGCTGGAAACTTGCTAGGTGCCTATAATGTTTCAAATGGGATCCTTTCCCTGTTCATTTCTTGCCAGGTTTTCTGTAGTCCCAAGGGGTAAAGTTCTCATCTGTCAGTTCCAAGTTACTGAAACCATAAAGTTGAGAATATTAAAATTATCAAAATCTCAGAAATGATAAATGGAGGGTCTATTTAGAATATTTTTCTATGTGATCTCCTGCTGTGATGAATACAGTCCCCACTCTTCAAGTTCTAAGTCCTTTGTTCTGCACTAATGGAAATAGTTTAATATAATTTCCCATGTCCCACAGGAACAGTTCACTGTGGTCATTACATTAATTAATCTTTTCCCTGAACTTGCAATGTCCCTAACACTAGATCTGTGTTTGTTGTCAAATTCCATCTGTAAATTTGTAATTTTGTAATTTTCTTCACCTTTCCTGACAGTCAACACCTTTCTTCCTCAGTGTTTGTGATATCCAGAGCAAAAAAGAGGAAATTGAGATACAGGTCAACTAGACAATCTTTCTGTTTATTAGTTCATTTTTATTGTCCATTAAAAATGGAGAAAACCTGATTTAAAAAGTGAAATCATTATTAAGTACACTGTTAAAACTAAGTAGTAATTTGTTGCTCTTGCTACAGGGAAGCTTGGCACATTTTTCCTTCTTATACATTTTCCAGCCTTATTTTTCTCCATCTCTTAACATCCATTGCAGGAGAGCAAAGCCTCTCCCTGAACAAAGCTCTGCAGACAAACTGGGATTACAGACTGCATTCTGATTTCCTGTATGTTAGAGAAAATACAGCATGATGCCAATTACTTCAGGGGGGAATGACTTTGGATTTATACCACTGTATCTGAGATCATAATTCTTCTCCTTGTGAGTAATTGGGGTCACGTGTCTTCCTTTTTAACTCCACCACTGCAATGCCTACGCCTCATGCTGGAGGGTGAGTAGCCTGAACCATCCCAGATGACTGAATCATGAGCATTTTTTCTAGATGAATACATGAGAGTTTATATGAGAGCAAGTAATTGCTCTTCATATGTGCCTGGGATATTATTTCATTAACCAAACTACTCCCTGTTCATGCAGAAGCCCTAAAGATCAAGCAGCTGCTAGTGCCAAATTAAGTTTTTCTTGGGGTTAGAGCGCAAAGCCAAAACTTTTGGTCCTTTTTCATTACCTTCCTCAATTTGTGACTTTAGATAAACTCCCTGGGATCTCTGTACATCAGTAACCTATCTATAAAGTTGAATGAAAGCTTAATTTACAAGGGAAAAGAGACGTGAAAGTTAAGAATAAGGGGCCAAATTCTGTCCTTTTACTCATACTGAAACAGTCCCAGGCTCTGTGTTCCTTGACTGTTTGGCTCCATGACATCACCAAGGAAAGCTGCACTTGGTGTAAGTTCACGTGTTTACCCCTGCTCTCCAGGTAGGTAAAACACTCTGGAACAGGCTGAAATTCTCCAGTGAAAGCTGCTCTATAAATGCAAAATGTTCTTGTGACTCAGGTTCCCTCTTTGTTTGGGTACAGATTCAACATCTCACTTCCTTGGCTTATGAGACAGGTTGTTATTACAACACTCTTTCCTACTTCCTAACACCTGCTTAAACAGAAATCACTTCTTACTGGTCTCATGTTCAGGGCACAGAAATCTATTTAAAATTTCCTTGTGACATGAAGGAAATCATTAAAATCAACCTGAACCCCTCTGCCCCTGAGGGATTGCTGTCTTGTTACACCAAACCACTACAGGTAAAGCCTACAGCATGTCTTTAACTCGTCTTTTCTTAGGAAGGACCTCAGCTTCTGAGACTAAAGAGACTTCTCTGAAGCCATGATCAAATAGCATGAGAAAGCAAGGGCATGGGGGAAAAGAGAAGTTCTGTTCCCAAAGGAGGGGTTTTAACGTGGCTGAAGAAGGGAATTAAGACTTCAGATCGAGGCTTTAACACCATGTTAGGTAAGTGGCACCCTTTAGCATAAAATCCCTGTATGGAGAGTAAGCAGAATATTATCAGCTATGTTTATATAATCATTTTATATGTTCTCATATTCATTTCATGCATGCATGAGTGGCTATATAACCTATAAGGCACTAGAGGTCTGTTTTGCCACGTTTTCTCCCCATGGTAGTAACTTTTCCTCTCTATATGTAATGTTTATGCTATAGTCATCCAGGTTAGTGATAAAAAACTGTTATTTTCAAAATCCCACAGCTGTAATGGTGGCAGGTTGCTTTAGTACCAGGATGGGGTCAAACAGAATGGCCCTGAGCCCAGCAGACACCCACCCAACACCCCCTCACACACACACTGGACACTTCTTACCTTGCTTTTCACAAGCCCAAGAGTCCAAACCCATCTGTGTTCCAGAGATCTATTAGTGCACACACTAAAGAGCATATTTATGATACCACAAATATTTAAGCAAGGTCTCTGCAAGTGGGAGGAGAAACTGCTCTCTCCAAGAGCTGCTGGCCATAGGATTTCCCTCTCTTGCCAGCCTCCATGTGTCCCCCTGAAGCGATGGGTTTGGCCAGGAGGCCTCAGATAATCATCTGACATCTTCCACAGTGCTCATAAAAAGAGCTAGTAAGAACTCCTCACATATTATCATATGCATTTGAGTTTCCAGAGGGCAAAGCAACACTTCCAGGAAAGGAGGGAGAAGCGTGCAGCGGGTGCTAAGGCGTTCAGGGAGTCATCTGCCAGGCAGGGGAGTGGGGAAGGAAGGATCCTGCCAACGTGTCCCAGAAAGCTCTGGCCAGCTCCTTCCCTCCTTGCTCTCTTGTTGGGAAAATTCAAGTTTTCTAGCTTAATATATAGTGAGACTGGGAAATGAAGCTGATGAAAATGGGTCAGTGTCAGAGAAGGCTCCCCCCTGAAGGGCTCAGAAGGCCTACTATGGCAAACAGCCTCATTTCTTAGGGAAGTCTGCTGCCTTCCTAGAGTCCAGATTAAAGATGTGAGGAGAAAGCTTTCTGCCCTGCTATGAGTGTTGGATTTCTATCCATTACTGATTTTTCAGGTAGGAAGTGACAAATTTGTGACAAGAATTCCAAGCGCAATCAAGAGAGGCTTCAGGGGCTTGGGACAACAAGTTAAGGGATCAGGAGCAGAGGCAGTGATCTCCTCCAACTGTCCAGTTGTAGAGAATGATGAGGGAAGAAACAGGAAGAGCCAGAAGATCAATAGCTGGCTCCAAGCCTGATGTCATCCACAGAATTTTGGGATTTTTGATCATGGGTCAGTTAACACAACACCGAGCTGGATGTACAGATGGGGTACACCTGTGTCAAAATGGGAAAGGATCCTTGCACAGGAATTAGCAGGGCTGATTGAGACAGCTTTAAACTAGATTTGAAGGGGGAAGGGATAAACCCAGGCTTGCTAGAGAGAAGCCTGGGGTCAGCACCCTAAAATTTGAGGGAGAGGGTGCTAGTGAGGTCCTTTGGTCTGCTCTCTCAGTGAAAGAAGGGATGGAGATTTGTGCAGCAGCAGAGACACAAGGCTTATTGATATGTTAGAAACCATGGAAGCACCTGAGAATTGTCAGGCAGGAATTAGGACTTCTCCCTGGAAAAGGTGGCAGGAGTGTGCAGGAGAGAACTTCCTGACACAGCTGGTGAGGGAGCCAGCCAGGAAAGGCACCCACTGAACCTCTGTGAACAGAGAAGGACTGGGGGGATGTGAGGGTTGGAGGCTGCCTGGGGCACAGGGATCATGGAATGACAGAGATTTTGATTCCCAGAGAAGCAAGGAGAAGGATCCACAGGACTGCTGGGTTGGTCACCTGGAGGGAAGTCTTTGGTGTCTTTAGGAGACTGATTCATGGAGTCCCTTGGAAGAAGAGCTGAAGGGCAAAGGAGCTCAGGAAGGCTGGGCATTCTTCGGGAAGTGGGCCTTCAAGGCTGAGGAGCAGGCTGTTCCCATGTGCTCAGAGATGAGCTGGTGGGGAAACACTGGCACAGGCTGCCCAGGGAAGTGGTGGAGTCACCAACCTTGGAGATATTTCAAAGTCCAGTAGATGTGATGCTTAGGGACAGGGTTTCATGGTGGCTTTGGCAGTGCTGGGTTAATGGCTGGACACAGGGATCTTAAAGGTACTTCCAGCCTAAGAAATTCTATAATTCTATGATTCTAAAAGATTAAAGTTGATATTCAGTATCCCAGTTTGGACTAATAAATAGCTTTCCTGTAATATAGTGCTTTACAGAATGGTTGAAGAGAGAGCCAAACTGAGCCTCTGCAAAATGGAAATGATCCTTGTCCCAAAGTTTACACTTTCAGCTGAAAAGAAGGGATCAGGTTCTCTCCCTCAGGCTGAGCAGATTCTTACTCTGCAAGTAATTGTGCTGAAACCAGTGGTAGTGCAATAGAGTTGAAAGATGTCCTGGCATGGTGCAGAGACCTCTAGCTCTGATTCCAAACATCCATTCACCTTGTTTACTTATGTATTAAAAAGCTTTAAATGCCCTACAGGCACTGCTCTATATTGGGACTGAGATGCCAGAGCTGAGCTTTGCTGCCTGCTTGGCTCTCCCAGCTCCCAGCATAATCCAGGGTCAGAAAGGATGGAGTAAAAAGCCATTTTGTTTCTTCTGATTGTGTTTTTTGATTGTGGCTTTTTTTTTTTTGGTTTTTTTTGTTGTTTTTTTTTTGTTTGTTTGTTTGTTTTTTGGTTTTGTTTTGTTTTGTGTTTTTTTGGTTTTTTTTTTTTTGTTTGTTTGTTTTTTTTGTTTTTTTGTTTTTTTTTNCCCTCTAGCCAAATTCCCAGTCACACTGGTAGAGTGAGTGTACTTCACTGGATACCCTGATTTAAACAAAGTAGCTTTTCCACTAGCAGATGTAAAGGGTGGACCCCATGGGCATGGTCCTGCTGCTTCTTTTCCTGAACAAAGTCAGCCAATTAGGTGAAGTACCTGCTCTGTGCCCCCTCTGTGCTGTTACACATATTTCCTTAATTTCCCATGATATGAATACAACTCTGCACTTTCCCCATGGCATTAATATGGATCTGTATGGAAACAGGAGGAAAAAGGAGCTCCTGAAGACCTCCTTGGCTTATCCTTTAGCTCTCACTGAAATAGGTTGGAAAATCTCAGAGAGGAAATTTTTACGCTGGCAAAATGCCAGACTGATTAAATCAAAATGAGCCTCCCAGCATAAATCTGAGGAGTTCCTCAGGTTTCCAATGAGGTCAGTGGGCTGGTGATGGGGAGAGCCCTGGCTCAGGCCTGTTAGAGCCACAGCTCCATGAGATAACTGGGTGTTGGTCACCACTATCTTTATCTGGTTATGTCACTGCAGGAACTCAGCAAGCTGATGTAATTCACACTGGACCAAGCTGATGGCTTGGATGATGAAGCTGTAAGGCCATGCTCTGCTCTCAAGAGCTTGTGATGGGCTCAGGAACCCTGCAGATCCAAAATCTGTGCTTTTGTAAATACCTGAATCACCCTAAACAACCCCCAATCACAAACTGGGTCACAAAGGGAAGGTACTCAAAAATGCATTCAAAACACTTCCAGGTGGTAAGGAGGAGCTCATAGGCAGTAATTTTGGGTTGCCTATACCAACTTAATTTACCCTGTCTACAAAATCTCCATCCCTTGAGCTGTCTGGTCCTGTTCTCCTTTCTCCTCCCAGGCTATCACCCAGTTTTTAAGTGGCTTGGGGAACCTTGAGTGCCTAAAGGGGATAAATCTTGGAAGAGTCCAATTATTAATTTCTAGAAGTCTCTACTGAGTATATGATTTCTCTTTCAATTTTCTTTCTTAGAAATAGATTAATAGTTTAATTCCCTTGTTTTTCAGCTTGAGGCAGAAAAATCTAGCAGGAGTTTTCAGCTTGAATGATGAAAGTTTTGTGAGGCTGCACTGAAAGGCAAATAAGACCTTTTCCTGGGCAAAGTTCTGAGTGACCTTGGCATGAGGTGGGACTCAGGCAGTGCAGGGTGGACTCACAGAATGTTTAGAAGAGCACTCCAGTGGTTGTGCCAGACCCCCCAGAGCACTGCATTGAGTGGGCAAATGTATGTGATCTGTCCAGAGGTCTCAGGGAAGCAAGGCTGATTTCTTGTTTCATTACATCTTTGATGTGATTGTTCCACAATCTCCTTAACCTGCCTTTCATTGCCATAAACCTCTTTCTTCTCATCCAAATCTTGATGTCATCTTCTCTCTTCCCTCCCCAGAGCCCCATTTCATCTGCTCCTCTCAGAGAGGAGCCTCTCCTCTGGTCTGTGGGGATGCCAGAAGAGCAGAGCAAAGATATCACAGCACAGAATATTTTTGTCCTCTGATCTCTGCTACCTCCTTTACTGCAAGGCTTCAAAAGCAGACCCAGCTCTCACTTGATGTCCATGCAAGTGTCCAACCCACTGGGGTGGATCTATAGAGAACTCATCTTTAGTGACCTGGCAGGTGCTTTGTCACTACTGTTTATTTAAATTTCTAATACTTGGGATCAGTCTTTTTTCCCATAAAATAATAATAAACAGATCTGCCCTGTTTCCACACGGGAGGCAGGGAATGAGGGTGGTGCTGAGCTGGCATTTAGCACCAGCTCCAGGAAAGTGTGGAGCAGGGTCCCAGCAGCCTCCCCTGCCAGGCTCCTGGCATCCCCCAGCTCATGAGCCCAGCCTGAAGGGAGCTGCAGACAAAAATCTGCAGTTTTCCCCTGGATCCCAAGATCTCCTCCCTGACCAGAAGTTGTCTGGCAATGCAAGGAAACAGTCTGTGCCTGTGCTCCTTCACAGTTACAGAGAAACAGGCGTGCTATGCTGACTTAGGAAAATGGTCTGTCAAGTTCCTATAAACAATAATAAGAAGTACAATAATGTTTCATTTTCTCCAAATTAGGATGGTATTTGTTTTGCACTCATAAAAAAAATCTGCTGGTCCTCTGAAATGGATCAGTAGTGACATCCAGTGGCCACAAACTGAGACAGTAATTTTGGAATGTAACAGCTTGGGCTGGATTAACCACTATTTGTGTGTCTCCTAAAAGTGTTGTGTATCCAAAAAAAAAAAAAAAAAGTTTGTAGATTTTATAAGTACCAACATCCATGGAATAAGGAGTATATATACATATATATACAGGAGTATCTATACATATATGCACACACACATGTTTCCACTCAGATCTTGTACTAGGAGCCCCTCTTCTGCTCTGACTCACACAACATTCCCTTCATAGATATTGGCCTTCAGATTAAGCTTAATTCACTCAGTAAGGTATTTTGGAGTTAAAGGTAAAGTATGGATGAACTTGGGGTGTCTATGTAGGTTGTCAACTCGTTTAATCATTTTTTTCCAAGGGCTTTTTGGCTCTCAGATGGTTTCTATTCATCTCCGTGGCTTCTTAGGCATTTTCTGGCAATGCTGTCTAAACAAAGGGGCTTTCTGCACTTGGCAGAGTCATGCAGATGTCTTGGTTTTGGTATGATGAGTGAAGGATCTGCTATCAATGCTTTTTTAAAAGGAAATCTGCATGAAATACAGACCCCTATTAAAACCTTCACAGCCCTATTTCCCAAGATTTAGATGGCCACTAGATCCAGGTAGTCCAAGTCCAACTTAGCAATCCTACATAATGAGTGATTTGTTTCTACATCATGATTGTTTTTTTTTTTTTTCCTTATCATGTTATCATGTTCCAACCCACAATGTGTTAAATACAGCACAGGGAATACTTCAAGCATCCACATGGCTCCCTGGCCTTGAACAAGCAGACACAGGGACTGTCTAGGATTGCAGGCACTCTGCTTCACCCCTTGCTGAGCCAGGGTTGCAGAGTGACTCCTCATGGGGGATAGGAACCAGGCCACCAAGGAGTGCATCAGCTGGTTTGGACGAGTTGGGGAACTTGAGAACACCTTGATTCTCTTTCTGGGTGTGTTAGAAAAATACTGACCAGCCCAGTGTGAGCCAGACACAGACTGGTTTTTAGTAACTAGGAAATGCTCAACTGTCCCTCAGAGACAATGGGCTTTTCTTGAGTGAAGTGCTGATGCTGTGACTCCAGAAAGGAAATCCCCAGTAAAACACTGTTCCTTACTCGACCAGACTTGCAGCTTCAGATGTTAAATTTACACCTTCTCTGGCAGCCCTGTGCCTCTTGCCCCGTTCTAATCTGAAGCCACTGCTGTGGTTCACTTCAGGGTTGGGGGAGATAATCAAGTTACTGTTGGCTGGAGAGTTACTGTGTGTTCCTCGAGGCTGGGGGTTCCACCACATGCATTCTTCTAGACTCTCACAAACACTCAGCAAAAATGTATTATCTTAAATCTTCTTCTGCTGACATTTAAATGAACACATTTTTCCTCAAATATGAGACAGGCCAAGAACATCTGGCTCCACTGATGCTCAGTAAGTAACTCATTACACTGCAAAAGCTCACTCATTTTTGAGCCCTGGGCTTCGGTAATGCTCTTGCCTGGTTTATGGCTCTGGTGTACTTGATTTGTGCTTGAGCCAGGGTTTTATATTTAGGCACTTGAGCAACAAGTTTTGCACAGAGATCCAAACCTTTAATTCACAGTTGTGGAAAGGGCTGCAGTAAAACCCTGCTCACTATTCACTGCTTACATTTAGAATACGGATGCTTCAAGGAATGACAGCTGAGTCTAAAAACACATGTACTGAAACTAAAAAGCAGAGGCACATAAGCCAGCCTTTCAGATCCTGCTGATGCTTTATCTGAGATAGCAGCCTGATAAAACATCCTGCTTCTCTGTTCAGGGTGGTTGCTTAAGGACATCATGATGATGACTGACATTTCTGTCATGTCACTTTTTGTTTCGCTCTTGTCAGGATGACTCTTATTTCTCTCCTGCTTCCATTTCTTGTAATGTTTGTTTACCAATGCTCAAAAGATGCTAAGGCTCCAAATAGGACCCAGATGGCAGCAAGCTCCTATTATTCACATACAAATATTTATACTCATCTTGTACTTACAATCATTCGTAGTAATTTTAAATTCCGATCCTTCAAGAAAATTTTGGGATGACTTTCCAAACTAAATCCGAGGAATTTACTAATAATTCAGCAGTATAATTAGCACCTCTGCTTAACCTTCTGAACAGAACAAGTCCATCATTATTGAGAAGTTTGATTCCTGTTAAGGAAACAGAAGGGGAAAGTAAGCTGTGCCTGAATCCATGGGAGATCTGAGCTACCCCCCTGAGTAACCCCCTGTCATGGGATGTGAAACATCCTCTAAGCTAGGAGAGAGTGAACAGATTACCAGATATCAGAATCACATCCAAGAAAAATATCAGGCTGCAAGGCAGGAGTAAAAAATGGAAAGCTTTATGTCATTGGTACCAGGTGGATGACAGAGCAGAGTGGCTGTAAAAAAGGAAGAAGTGAGTAAGTGACAGTGTTGGTCTCCAGCAGAGTCTTTATGAGGCAGTGTAAGTCTAGCAGGAGTTAACAGAATGTAATAGGATTAAACTTGGCTGAATTCAGAGCAAATAGCAAGATTTGCTTTCTCAGAAGTTTGAGATGTGGCTGTTTGGCACTTCAGTAAGAAATGAAACCTTAAAAGGGGTGGTTGGAGTATATTTTGTCACTATTATTATGAATATTTCCAAAAATCCCTGGCAGGCATAAGGTCCTTAGGTGATCCATGTGCAGAAGAGGGAATATGTGTGGAGGGTGGCTGCAGGCTGAAAGGAAAACCAGCTGTGGGCTGGTCATGCAGTGCTGTCCTGTCCTGGAGAGTGGTGTGGGTCTGCTGGGGTCTCTCTCCAAGGCTTGAGATCACCAGCACTACCACAGTGAGGGGTTCATGACAACTACCTGCTGCTGGAGATAGTGAGCATAAAGGTTTAATCCTTAATGTGGGTGGAAGAAGGAGCAGTTCCATTTGCACAGAGAGCAACTGCTGGCTGTGTCTCCATTTTTTATTATTTTTTTAATTCTTGTATCAAGAAATAAAGATGAGTTCCTTGAGCTTCCTGGAAAGTAAGTTTTGTTGGAGGAAAACAGAGTTTTATTTCTTAACAGAGTTTTATTTCCCAACTACTTCCCTCACCCCATCCCACTCCCTCTCCTGCCTTCCCAAAATGAAGAATGTTATAGCATTGTCCAAGTCCATTAACAAGGCTTGTTCTGCTTTATTTCCCTACAGGATTTCTTCATCCCTGAGCTGGAATGGTCTCTCACTTTACACTGTGGAAATGCAAACAATGTATGAGGATACACCTTGTGGAGCAGATACTGCACTGTCCCTAAGGCTGTCCTGCATCCCACAGAAAGGGACCAGCCCAGCTCCCAGTGAAGACATGAGAGAAATACAGAGAAAGGTACAAAAATCTTTATTAAGTTATGCTCAAAAATATAGTGCATCTGTCCAGGGAAGTCTCAGTATTGAGACAGCCAGGAAGTCAATTACTTCTGTGGTGGTGGTGGTGGCACCACAAAACAGTGGATCCTCCAAGAGGAGTGGATTCAGTGACTGGATGTGACTGGATTCAAGGCTGGTTTTAAGTGGATCTCCCTCAGGATATTCTGGATGCACAGGACTGTCATGTTTGCTGGCTGTCTTTTATTTTCTCTCAGCTGTTTTCTTTGGACCTCTCTACTAGATTGTGGTTTACCTACAGGTCAGGAACCACAACTGCATGGTGAGAAATGCACTCATGATCTTCAAAATTTGTTAAGAAATGAGGGTTTTTCTCCCTGGTGAAGGTAGCAGTTTTATCGTTAACCAGAGACAAAAAAAATAAAAAATAAGCCATCAATGCTGCATATTTTTATGGGTGAGTTCAAGCCTCTTTGTTCTGATTCTACCTCAATGATGGCTCAGTCTGGGGGCAAAAAGGGGAAGAAACTGAAAATCTTCTTCATTGTAATGATTGCTTGAGTATGTCTACACACCTGCAAAGCTCTTAACATCAATAAGTAGAACTGACAAGATATAATGGCATATTATTGCCTGCAAAGGAAGGCTCTGCACTTAGGTTTTCCAGTATTCCTCTGCTGCTGGATTTAGTATCACGTTACAGGAAGCCTGACTAGACAAACCTTGGCAAGATCTAATGGCCTCATACTCTTTGCTGTTCTGTTTTACACACTGACCTGCAGATGCTGATCTGCTTTGGAGAAAGCATAGGCTGGCTCTGCATCTTTTGCTATTCAAAAAAGAACAAAGTTTCAGAGCCCCATGTCCCAGAAGACCTATGAGGATGAAGCTTTGGACCATATTTTGTCTCTTCAAGCCAAGAGTATCTTCAGGAGGAAGTGTTCAAAGGATAATATATTTTTATTGCACTGGTCAGGCTTTTAATGCCACAGGAAATCTGAGGGATGCAGCTATGAGTCTCCATGTGGTTAACTCCTGAGGCATTTAATTAATTGAAATATTATATTTCACACTTAGTGAAAAAAAACCTAACCAAATTAACAAAAAAACAAAAAAAAATAAAAAGAAAATCACTAACCTCTAGTATCTGTAATATGAGACAGAAGACCTCCTCCTTTCTTTCCTACATGAAAATCTACTTAATTTTATTATGACCATTCTCTATTTGATTTTCCTTCCACACAGCTGTGCTAGTCCACAGCATTTATTTATCAGTAGCTGGTTTGGGTCTGTATGTCCAGCAAAAATCTTGCAAGTTACTCCTTGTCATCTTAATTGCATTTCCAAATAGCTTGTTTTTCAAGTTCTTTACCTGCTCCTTCATCATAGCACACAGAACATGCACACTGTTTGCCAGACCCATGCAGGACCTGGTTTTCTTGGATGAGCTAAATCAGCAAACAAGTGTAGCTAGAGCAGAATGAGCCAAGGCAAATGCAGAAAAGGCACTGAAAGTTTTCTTCACAGATGAAAATAAGGAAAAAGAAATGCATGTGATTTATTGAGCACGAAATCTTCAGATGAAAAGGACCAGATATTGCAAATTCTCATCATCCATCATGAATTCTGGACTAGAGAAGCACTGAGTACATTGGAGTATTGCTCAAACTATGAGCAGTTGGCTCCTGTGTAAGCAATGGGCTGTGGAAAAGAGGTGTGTTTGCATCAAGACAAGCACTCCTCAGAAAAGCTGTGAACCAGAACTCTCCACAGCTACCAAGAATCATTCTTATGCTGTTTACCCTAACCCAGTGCTCCTAAATGCTTCTGTGTTAGAAAAGGGCACTTTGTATTGTCGGTAAATGGCAAAACGAGGAAGTGTGAAAGATGAATCACCAAACCACAGAGAGAGAAAATGTAGTGAGAGCAACCACAGCACCTTCACTGCCCCTTGGTCCTTCCATAGCACCTAGAGCAGTTTCCTGCAGCCCTGGCCTCCAGCAGGAGCTAAATTAGGGATATTTATTCCAGCTGCCCCAGGTGTGTCTACATGTCCAATTTATCTAACCAGCATTTAATTTTAGTGATCACATTTATTCTGATATTGCACATGTGACTTCAGGGCTTGAAGACCTAAGCTTCAGGTAACTAAATACCTTCTGAAGACAATGAAGCAACTTGGCTGATGTCTGTGGTGAGAGTTCAGGCAGGAATCCTGGCATTGCTGTCTCAGGTCTGGTATCCAAATCATTAAAATACCCTCCTTAAAAGCTGGGATGGGGCAGATTCAAAGCAAAATCACCTTGACAGCTGGGCATATTGAGCCCAGGCACAGAATAACACAGAAACAAAATATTGAGCCAGAATTGTGAGCAGGGAGGGAAGACAGGACTGTGCTGATGAATTCTGACTAAATCATATTTCTGTAGGTAACACTTGTGTCAAAAAAAACCAAAACATAATTAAATACAACATAATTAAATACAAAATGTAAAACAACTACAGATTGTTACTGCTAACTCCACTAAATGTAAAAAGTGTGGAAAGCAAAAGGGGAAAATCAATGGTGTGAGAAGGACATAAATAACTTGCTTTTAAATCTTCATTGCATCTGTGTGACCTCCTCTTCACCTAAACTTGAACCTGTGCTTGCTCTTAATGGCACCTATCTTGTGTCAAGTGAATAATTTCCCCCAGTAAATGCACATGAAGAGAAGACATGAAAAAGAAAGTTACTGTGGGAAGAGTCGTGCTGATGAGGGTAACTGTAGGAATCAAACAAGAACTTGGCCTTGTGGAAAAGCAGTATTTTCATTGTTCTGAGAGGGTTTCACAAATAACTTGGCATACACTTTGAAAATGTCCTTGATGGTGCCCTTCTGACAATGAGAAAGCCAGAGAGCTCATGTTACAGCATCAGATATGCTGAGCAACTGGTGTGGAGGAAGTACTGATGCCCACAAATCTCCTGTGTGAAATCAAACACAGACAATTACCTGGGTTATGAACCACGGTGGTGTAGCAGGCTTCAGCCAGCAGCCTGTCCAGCTGCTCCTTGGCACAGATCCTG
The DNA here is from genome assembly GCA_013397555.1 of Urocynchramus pylzowi. Lineage (NCBI taxonomy): Eukaryota > Metazoa > Chordata > Aves > Passeriformes > Fringillidae > Urocynchramus > Urocynchramus pylzowi. The sequence continues at coordinate 79,873 of VZRH01002608.1, forward strand.
AACAGACCTTGCAGTTGGTCCTAAATCTTCAGCCACTTCCCAGCCAGGAGCTGGACTGGCTGCATTAAGCATTCACAGAGCTGCTGATGGCTGCCCTTTTCCTAGAGATATGGGTAGCTCAGCCAAATTGCCATCAACAGGCTCTGTCCCAGGTTTCCCCAGCAAAACAGCATGAGTGGAGGGGGGGGATATAGTCCTGAAGAAGGAGAACTTCCCAGATAATTGCCATTAGGAACAGAGCTCAATTAGGTGAAGAAATCTGTGCTCCTGAGCTAATAGGAAAGATAGGAACACTCAAATAAACCAGCTCTGCCCAGCCCAGGCAATTCTGTTGTACAAATGCATATCTGTGAATCCCTGTTAAAGACCTCTGGTGTCCCTTGAAGAGATTTAGAATGGGACAGAATTCAATCCTTTTACCTACCCTTCTGCATACCCTGCTCTTGGCAATGCCTGCTGTTAAACCCCCACTCATCTTTTTTCTTCCTGCCATTCTTCTCAACACACAATTTTTACATGTTTACCTGTGATTCTCTTCCCCTGCCTTTGACATCCTTTGTGCCCAAGCTGCTCCACAGATGGACCAGATCCCTGTGTACATAATAGAGTGGATAATGGATGACCACACTCCCATGCTCCCTGGTTTGTGCTCCCTGCAAAGCAGATCATTTCTGCATGGTACAAACAGTATTCTTCTTCTATGTTTTAAGCATTTAAGCTGATGAAGCAAAGATTAGCATCTCAGAAGTCTATTAACAAACTTAGGAGGGTTGTTTTTTTTACCCAGTATGCGTATTTATACATAATTAATGAAGTCCAAGGCTTGCAGTACATGCCTCTGTCATTCCTGTATCACTCCTGAGTACAGCAGTTATAAATTATTGCTATTATTGGTCCCTGCTGTTGTCTCTTAAGAAGCTAACAATGAAAAGGAAGATCTTTCTGTTCTTTTCAGAAATGAAGCCCAGTATCACTCAGCACAGGGCTGAGCTCAGCCTTTTTCTACCTGTTTTACCTGCCTGAAATCTACATTCCCCTTTCAAACTGTAGGATTGAGGAATCTGGGGAAAGCAGTAGGATTACTCTGAGATAACAAAGAAAAATGCTAGCTATAAGGAGGTCTGGAATTCCATGCTTGCCTTAACTCAGTCTTTATGGTGGAATCAGTAGGGGGTGAAGCTCTGAGGACACTGGTCCAAAGGAGCAAAAAAATGCAAGAAAAACTCTCACACTGCTTAATTTCTCAGAAAAATATGAGCATTCTTCCTGCTCCTCCTCCAGAAACAGCCATTTGGGATCCCTGAGATAAACCCAACTGTTTCTGTTGTTCTTCTTCTCTTAGTCAAGCTCTGCTCCCACAGCAGCTCCCCCACTGCAGCACCTGACACAGCTCACAGGGCTTTGAGGAGCTTCCCAGCTTCTTCCTCCTCCTCCTCCTCCTCACCCTCCTCACCACCCTACCTTCTAGCTCTGCTTCCCCCAGCCCCACTCCCAGGCATGATCAGCCTCCCTGGTCTCTTGTTTTCTACCATTTCAGTGGACTGTCTGCCATAACCTGCTCAAATTTTCCTTTTTAAATTCTTTCTATGCCCCACAGCTCTTCTGACTCGTCTCAGAGGAGAGAAAGCTCTGACAGGTTGATTTTTCAGACCAGCTGCCTGTTGATAAATAATGATGCAATATTTAGTGGAAATTAACTGATTGCAGGGGAAAGCAAGCCTGTGGTGATCTGCAGAAAAACAAGGCAGGGATCATCCTTCCAAGCCTCAGCAAAGGAGTTTTGTTGGATGATTAGCTCACAGCAACATCTGCAGTGGAAGCAGTTAATAGCTGTGTTTAAAAGAACTATGAACATAAGACTAAGAGCATTTAAAAATATCTGTTCTTAATGTTGCCACGGAGACCTTCATTGTAGCCACTGATTATATTCCTCATAGGTAACATTTCTCTCTCAGACTACTAGAAACTGACAATACTCCCACTTGTAGGAGGTGGTGGGAGTACACAGGCTGTGGAACTAAACAGCACTTGAGAGGAGCTTTACTCAGTTCTTCAACCCTTAAAATTTGTAGATGTACAGTTTCAGCACTCCATTAACAGTTTCTTGCCTTTGCAGATATATCCCTTGTTTAATACATTTTGCCTTTTTTAAAGCAGAAGGGCTTAGGATCAGTGCTTAGGATCATTGTAATTGGGGTGATAAATGCAGCAATCCTATTATAAAAATAAGGGTTATCATTCACCTGGCAGGCAGTGCATGCATTTGGAGCTCCCTCAGTAAAATCTGAGTTGTTTCAACACATGGCATTCAAATAAAAACTGCACTGACTGCATTAAAGATTTCATTTGTCTTTAAGCTGAGCTGATTGGGTCACAGTACCAATGGCAGAAAATGCATTGCTGGTATTTATGTAGTTACATGGGCTGCTCTTTTCAGAAGATTTGAGAAAATGTTGCTGATCAAAAGCAGTTAAGTCAAAATCTTGGCAAAAAAAACTCTGAGTTTTTATTACCATATTCTAAGCTTTACCCATTCCAAGAAAAACAACATTATTTAGAAATACAGCCCTCACAGAACTTCAGTTTCACTTTTTAGATGACAGTTTTCATCTTCCTGGCTTTTTTTTTTTTTAATTTTAATGTTGATTTGGATTAAATAACCTTGTGCAGATGACAAATTTTAGCAGAAATTATTCAGGAACCCAAGCTTCTTTAAGGCTTATTTCAGAGAAGTTTTAAATTTCATATTGAAAATATTTGCTTCAGTTTTTCCATTTGTTAGATGTAAAGCTTAAGAAGTAAATTCAAATAGAAGTGTATAGGCTGCATTTCAGGCAGCTGTGGTTTTAGAGACATGCTTCTTAAATTAGTGAAATAGCTGAAAAGTTGTAGGCTGGTAGTGGGAGGAAATGCCAATCTGCTGTGATGCTGAGGACAACAAACAGGTTCCTCACTTGTTTTAGCTTGCAGACTGGAATTTCACCTTCTCACTCAATTCAGCACCCTCAGCACCAGTGAGTGCCCAGGAAAAGAGAGTGGAAATCAAACAGATCCAAAACTGTACAAACTTTCATGAGCTTTGCCCTCTGGCCTAATGATGCTACAGAAGTACAGTTTGTGCAAAAAGGGGAAATTGTTCTTCAGTTAAGAGGGATTTGGAATTTTTGCCTTGTCAGGAGTTTGGAAATGAATACGAAGATCCTTGTTTTAAATTGCATTTCTGTCAGAGATTTCCAAATTTTAGAACAACCTCCCCAGTCTGCTGATTTTCCTTCCTGTTTTTCTTACTGTTGATACTTCCTTTGTGTAGATGGTTCATTTAGCCCATTCCTCTGCAATGTCTTGTGCCCAAAAAAAAAAAAGTGTTAAAAAAAGTGTTAAAAACGTATGGCCTAGAACTCTGTGTCAAAGGATAAGGCCAGATCTCACTGTTATTACAGAGATTATACAGTTTTCCAACTTGCAAAATGTTTGTGACATTACAAATTGCTTCTGTCCTCTCAAATGTATCACTTCTTGAGGGTGAAATGTAAAGTTGTGTTTCTGGGTGAATTCAAATTTGGCCAATGTTTGTCTTGCTCTGAACAGTAGCAGCACAGACAGAGTAGTATGAAACCAGACTATTAAATGAAGTCTAAAGGGAGAATGGCAGGAATTGTAAAGTTATGCTTTCTCAGCTGAAATGTGTTACTAAGGGTATTTACAGAGATTTCAATAACATAGCTATTTGTCTTACATAGTTAAACAAAGTAACTCATGTTATTACAAATATGTAGCCCAAATTGATATGTATATGTATTAAAATACAAACATATATACATATATTAGAATTACAGTTCAGATATGGTTGCAATGATAATAATTTGTCATTAAACATGGCCTTTGGGACATATGAGAAAATCTGCTTGAGTTTGTGCAGAAATATGTTGTGAAGGGAATAAAACTGTGTGTATAGATTAGCCTTGGGAGCCCACATGCATATTTTCATTCTCTGAATACAGAAGCATCAATACAGGCAGGGGAAGACTGTTGTGAAAACCTGTTAGTAAGAAAAACAGAAATAAGAATATGTAAATAAATGTTTCCATTTACCTTTCCTGAGCTTCTCGCCAGTACAAAAGTTATTTTTTCCCCCATATTTATTTACATCAAAATGCCTGGTCTGCCTTTGAGTGCTTGGAACAAGTTATATTCATTTTAGTTTAAACTATTGGTTGAGGAGAGGAGGGGCTGACCAAACAGGAGGGGAGATGAAAGGATCTCTTCAGGCATTGGTGCCTGGTTCAGCTCCACAAACACATTTACAGATGCTGAGATGGACAGCTTTATGTCCAGCCCTGTGAAGGTGCCTCAGAAGTCCCAGGAATGCCAGAGGGACAGGATACAGTCATGCCTGCCCACTGCACTTACACCAAACACACCTTCCCCATGAAGTACATGAGCTGATCAGTAATTTCCTTTTTTGTTTTAATGGCTCGAGACCTTGTATGAAACCTAGCAGCAATCAGAGACACTAAAGTGAATAATGGAGAAATCCCAGAATCTTCCTTTTCTGGGAAAACTTCACTATGAGCTAAAATTTCTGAGATACTCTCTCCAGCTTGAAGAGCTGGAGCAGGTTCCTTCCAATCTCCTGTTCCCCTACTTCTTTTCTCTTTCCAGCTGAGCCAGGATCCATGGGGGGTGTGAGCAGCTTCAGGAATCCAGGAGCTGGCACGGCATGTCCCCGACCCCGGGGCTGGAGCTGCTGGAATTGGATTAATGAGTCTTTGCTCAAGTAATCGCTCTCCCCAGGACATGAGCTTGGGCAGGGATTGTGGCAGTGCCAGCTGGTTCCTTCCCACTGCCCCAGTGCAACCCTTTGCCCTCCCTGCTGCAGGACCCAGAGGCTGATAAAGGGTCAGACACAGAGGCTGATGAAGAGATAAAGGGTCAGACACAGAGGCTGATAAAGAGATGGACACAGAGGCTGATAAAGGGTCAGACACAGAAGCTGATGAAGGGATAAAGGGTCAGATATAGAGACTGATAAAGAGATGGACATAGAGGCTGATAAAGGGCTGGACACAGAGGCTGATGAAGGGACAGACATCCAGGCTGATGAAGGGACAGACATCCAGGCTGATGAAGGGACAGACATCCAAGCTAATGAAGGGACAGACATCCAGGCTGATGAAGGGTCAGACATCCAGGCTGATGAAGGGACAGACATCCAGGCTGATGAAGAGTCTCAGCACTGCAGCAGCTGCAGCCCAGCCACGTGTGCAGCTCTGACCTTTCTGCAGGGGTGATCACCTCCAGCAGCAGGGAGGGAAGGAGGGAGGAAGGGAAGGAAGAAGCTCCTCACCGTGGCCTGATTTGGCCGAGCTTATCTGGAGGCTAACAAGACACAGCAGATGCTCCGCGACCAGGGCTGCCAGACACGACCAGCTACCTGTGGACTGACGCAGGGAATTACACTTTTAATGAAGGGCAAGTGAGGCACAAAGGCTCACAGGGACCCTCATCTCAAACCCCACATTCATCCCTGAAGTGTGTATTAACCCTTTAGCCAGTGAATCCCTTGCAAACCAAGATTGCTTTTTAATGCAGTTTCCTGAAGCCACTCCATCAGCCAGAGGCTGCTTTGGACTAATCCAGGAAATGAGCCAAGCATTAAAAAAAAATAATGTGAGGTTATGGAACATCAAAAACATATTGACCATAGTGTAATTATACTTGAAATGGATTAGGGGAAGTAGCTAAAACAATCTCCACTATGAAAAAGATAATTTGGGAGCTTGCAAGAGGGCCTTGGGGAGGGTGCTTGCAATTCTGAATAGGGATGTGAATGTGCTTCAGAGCATGTAAGAAAAAGGTACCAGAGTGAACACTAAATGACAAATGTGATAAGCACTGTCCCAAACATATCACTTTCTAAAGCTTAAGCAAGCTGGCATTTACATGAATACCACAAGTTAGCAAAGTAAATGCAGGAAAAAGTGAAATACGTGTGACAAGTCTCACCCGCATCTGCGAATTAAGTAACACTTCCTGGACTTAAGATGTAACAGCAGACAGGGAATAGAGGAAATCTTCAGTTTGCCTTGCATACTGGTAATATTAAAAACCTGAATTTGTTATATTTACAATTAAAATAGCTGTTTTAAATTTTTTTTTAATCTTGGAAAAGTTATCTGAGAGCTACAGTTCCTAAATGGAGTATCTGGTTTCATGATATAATAAAAACCAGAGTCTGTGTATGATAGTAACAGAATCCCTAATTAAGAACCAAGATACTTTAAGCTTGAGTATGATGAGCCTCTTGAAGTATCCAAAGCATCTTTACATCCAAAATGTTAAGCTCTTGATTAAACAAGCAGAACATACTTTGTAAGATAATTAAAGATGAGCTTCAGTGAAAATACTGGGTTTGTATTTGGGCCAAGCTAAATCTTGGATGCAAACCCTCACTGTCTTTTTTTGTTTTAACATGTTCTGATCCAAAGTGGTCAGGTTCTAAGCCACTGTTACCAAACAACTCAAGTGTTGTACTTGTTGCAGGTAAGATTGATAAACAACAGTATCCCTGTTGTGAGACAGATTATAGCAGACCTGAAAATTTTGACACAGAGTAAAAAATCTCTTCTTTTTCAAAAGTGTCAATACGGGGCATCCTCATCTTTACTCAGACAATGGAGTTCTTTTGGTTTTTCCTCCTGCTGCATGCAATATTCACAGTTCCAAAGTAAATTCTGTAGTTTCTCATTATCTCTGAAAACTGAGGGTTGGGTATCTCAGGTAAAAAAAAGCACCAAAAAGCAATATCTAACATGTACTCCCATCTTGAAAAAAATAAGTCTTCCAGTGAGACATTTCTAGGATAGGAATAAAACCTTCCAAAATTCACAGTTGCCATCCTTAAAAATAACTGGAAGTTGGGGGATGCATGTGTCATATTTTTCAGTAGGATAAATGGATGCATTAACGCAATAGAGCCAATGATTTATCCCGGCTGATGAAATCCCGGTGGTTCTCTGTAGCACCAACACAGCCTAAATATGATTGAGTCACCCAAACTGTATTTTTTCCCCACAAATTTCTGAGGGGGGGGAAATTTAGGTTATAATAGTGAGATCATAAATACTTGAGAGATTTGGAAATTAATATGGAGCCCCAAGCAATGGATTCTCCTCTGGACAAGGAAGGGGCTCACAGGGGGCACGAGACAAATTTGAACAAATCTCCCCAGGGACCAGCTAAAAACAGGGTGAGCTCTTTCTGCCAGCTCTGGGAGCAGACTCACAGTGCAACCTGCCCCTTCAAAGGCAGAATTAAAACAAAAGTAGGAATTTAGATGTCATCAAAGGAAATCTCACCTGAAGTCCCCGTTTTTTTAAAGAGGTTTATACCTATAAAATGCAGAATTGCCTGATATTAAGGTAACACCATGCTTGGCAGAGTTCAGAACTAGAACTGGAAGTGATCACTGTGTTTCCTATTTTTTTTTTTTTTGGGTTTTAACATATCTTCAGCATTGGAGCAGAACAGCTGCTCTCTTTGCAGCATATCCTGTCTGAATTTGTAGATGCCTGAGGACAGTCTAAAGGAAAAGACACCCGCCAGCTGTCTGTCACAGTGTAACTTCCAGCAATCTTTGTGTTTAATAGCCTTCAATGGATTGTTCTTTCCTCATGAATTTACCTAATCACTTTCTAAATCCTGTTTCATGCAGCACCATGAGAATGATAATCTAATTTCGGTCTCTAAGAGATATAATACAAAAACAACAGGAGGCCCAGGAAAGAATGAAATCATTTTGCCAACAGATATTACAAAAGAAAGCAACAATTCCAGTCCAGTGATGAAGAAAATTACTAAAGCCACTCATTACAAAACATCCTGCTTTGAAAAACAATCTATTTAGACTACTTTGCAGTTCTGAAAAAAAATAAAACCCACTCAGTCTGTAATTGCCTTTCCAAGATTGTGATGTGGATGTTTCCTTCCTTGGTGCCACAACATGAACTTTAAAGTGTGCAGCTTTGCCTGGTCCTGCTGCCTGGGGTTACTGAAAATGCTCCAGTGAACCTTGGATCAGGCAGGAGTGAGATGAATTGAGACAAATGCTCCCAAGGCTCCACCACTCCTTGCTTAGAACAGGACAGTTACCTCAAACACACACCTTCTGTGAATTTTTGCTACTTGCTCTCTATTCCCAAGTATGGAACTCTACATATTTTGCCATCTTTGTGCACTACCATTGTTGAAATCTCCCACAAAGTGTTGAAATTAATTTTGAAGCTCTACACATAGCGATTTGCTGCTGTCATGTACTAAACTGATTTACAAATGAAAAGAGTATTTCCTTTGCTTCAATACAGGTAAAATATCCCTTTTAATAAACTGTTTCCTAGTACTTTTTAAATGATCAGTATAAATATAGGCCTTTTTATTTTGCATGTCTTGAGCCCCTTTTAATAATTTCCAGCTATTCAAAGAGTAAACAATTGAGTACATTCTACATAGTTTTACAAAGCTCTGTGTAACCTGGGTGAAATTGGTGAGACTACATAAACCTTTCCATTTATCTAGACTTCCAGAAAATGCAAATAAGACCTTCCAAATGGAAGCCAAAGTAAAATATGTTCTTAAAGGCCCTTTTTAGATAGCATTAAGATGAATCTTCATTTTCTCCTCTACCTGACAAATTTAAATATTTTCTCCTTTTATTTCAATCCTACGTTATACAATATTTTTGCACCATCATTTTGTATTCACGTTAACACATTTGCTGTTCCCCTCCATTCTCCCATTCTCATTGAAAGTGCTAAAACACGCCTGACTCTTGCTTCATAACGTGTCTTTTAAGATAACACAGCTCCTGTTGAAAACGTTCCCGGGGAAGGAGAAAAGCGATTACTGAGCTGAACATTTCAGAGGCTCTTAAGCTGCCATCAGGTGCACAGAATGTGCCAAATTCCCTATTCTGCCTGTCTAACAGAAGAAAATACTCAATTGAGACATCTGCAACATGACTTTTTTTTTTATCCTCCTGCTGTTCCTCCTGACCCAAAAGCAAGGCTGCTATTGCCTTTTTGAATAGATTAGTCCTTATCTGAAAAGCCATTTAGCTGCAAATCCCAAACCTTTCCATTATTACCACGTATGGCTGTGTTAGCCATGGTGAAGGCCCGTAACAGAGCAGCTCAAATGTTGGACTAATGACCTCTCTGCTATCTCTATAGAAGTGCTCTGTTAAACACCCAGGCATTCCAACTTTCAGTCACAAGGCCCATAAAAAATTCATACTCTCAATCTCTAGTTTCAAACCACAGCACTACATCATTAAGAGTTTTCAATCCTCCCACCCCACACACTTTAAGAAGGGGGATGGGGAAGAGAGCTTTTATCTTCTTGGTAATAAAATTTCTCATTTTCTTCTCTTCTTGTTTGTATTTTTAAGCAGTTCTGGAGGTCGGGGAAAAGAACAACCAACAACGTGAGCATGAGTTTTCTTTTATTCTATTAAAGTATAACATAATCAAACAACTTTTAGCTAGGTATTTAGCTAAACATAAAAAACAGTGTAAAAAACAAGCTTAATAATTAAAGTAACTTTTGTCTCAATTGTTGCAGCCTTTCAGAAATCATAAAACTTCTATTCCAAGACTGAAGGAAAAGACTACCCCTGACAAAGGGAAGCACCTGGAAAAACAGTGTACAGCTGACAGAGTTCATTCTCTAGCAGTATAGACAGCTTTGATCTGGCCTTTAAATGAGTTTGCTGGACTAGAATAGCAGGAGTTTCTTTTGGATGTATGTTTATATTTTTCAGTAAAAATATGGGCATTTCCTATGACAATTCTGTAAGCCAGATTTGAATGGCTCTTCCGAGTTAACCACTCAAAACATTCACAATGACTCTTTCTGAAGATTCCCATGTTTTCCCTGCATGCTGCAGCCCTGCCTCATGTCACGTTTCTTCTTTCTCTCCTCGCCCACTGGTGTTAAAGCAGTGCTGCAATGTCCATCCTCCCCAGGTGGGTGGCTGTCACTGTCACCACATCTGTCACCTGCCTGGGAGGGTTCTGAGCAGCCTGGGCACTCAGATCGCTCCCCTCCTTTCCTACGTGATCTCATCGAAGCCACAGTCTGTCCTAAGAAAAACCTTGGTTTGTCTTGTCCTTGGTTGTCCTCCCCACAGGCCAGCAGCGGTCTCACACACATCAGAGGCTGGAATAGCATGCAAAGCTCTCAGCTTTCTTTCCTTCACACTCCGTTTTTTCTCCACAGGTTTGGTAGAGTTTTTTTTACCTCACGTATTCAATGATGACTTTTAAGCAAAAGTAGATAGCTGAAGGGGACGGAAACAGATTTATATCTCATCACCAATAACAGCAGAGCCGGATAAAATGTCATCTAGGCAGGGTTTTTTGGGGTTGGTTTGTTGGTTTGTTTTTTTTTTAATGTGCTAAAAGCATCTCTCATCAGCAGGAAACAAGGAGGTTTCTAGGAAGTCACACAACGCCCACGAAAACAGATTTTATGTCATCGCCCCTCTCCGGAGCAATTCCACCGAAACAATCCCCCCCCACCCGCCGATTTTTGAAGATGCTCAAGGTCCTTTTTCTGTCACCGGCCCTCGGTGCTCCTCGGCCGACCAAGCGCCACCGGCACCGGTCCCCTTCCCACGGGCGGTGCGGGCCCCGGCCGTGCCCGGCCGCCTCCCCTGCCCGGACACCGGGCCCGGACAC
>VZRH01002608.1:91572-102947 GCA_013397555.1 Urocynchramus pylzowi
AGCCCCCAGCCCGGCCCCGGCCTCTCCGCCCGCCGCCGCCCCGGGCCCCGATCCCGGCCCCAAGCAGCAGCAGCAGCAGCAGCCGCCGCCGCCGCAGCAGCCGGAGCCCCCTCCAGCCCCCTCCTCCCGCGAGGAGACCTGCCACTTCCTCAATGCCATCTTCCTCTTCCTCTTCAGGGAGCTCAGGGACACTGCCCTGGTCAGGGACTGGGTCATCAAGAAGATCAAGGTGGAGTTCGAGGAGCTGCTCCAGGCCAAGATGACGGGGAAGGTGCTGGAGGGGCTCAGCCTCAGGGAGGTCTCTCTCGGCGATGTCCTGCCCGTCTTCAAGTCCGTGAAGCTCATCCGGCCGGTGGCCTGCAATGAGGAGGGCTGTCCCGAGGAGCTGGCCTTTGAGGTCGACCTGGAGTACAACGGTGGCTTCCACCTGGCCATCGATGCCGACCTGGTGTTCGGCAAGTCGGCCTACCTGTTCGTGAAGATCTCCCGCGTGATGGGGAGGCTGAAGCTGGTCTTCACGCGCCTGCCCTTCACTCACTGGTCCTTCTCCTTTATGGACGACCCCCTGATTCTCTTTGAGGTGAAGTCTCAGTTCGAAGGGAGGCCCATGCCTCAGCTCACTTCCATCATAGTGAACCAGTTCAAGAAAGTAATTAAGCGCAAGCACACCTTACCCAATTATAAAATCAGGTGAGTTGTCCTGCGTCCTCAGCGTTACTTTGGGTGGTGTGCAGCAGAATTGCTGTTTTGCTCATAATGGGTGTTTAGCACGGTGCGTTGCTTGTCTGCTGGCAGGAGCTTTCCTGAAAGGAAGCATCGTTTTCCAGTTATAACAGGTGAAGAAGCCATCGCACAGTGAGGTTGTTCCATGTCTTCATCGTGGCATAGCTAAGTGGCAGAATTAATACGTGTGAAAAGTTTGGGGATCTTGTCAGGTGTGTGACAATAGGACCGTGATGTCCCTCTTTGGAAGAGGTAGGAGGATGGCTCCATGCAGAGTGTGTGCCTTTGGGGTGTCCTCCCCAACTTCTGCCGCTGGTGAGCCACCAGGGCAAGGCTTGTGGCTGATGCTTTTCTCTAGAGGTGAGGTGATTATTGCTTAATATAAGAAAGGGTAGAGTTCATTGTCAAAGGAATATTTTTGAGATCCCGTGATACAGACAGTCTGATTCTTTTCTAGTCTGCTTAATTCTCTCAGTAATTTTGGGGGAAGTCTGAAAGTTGATAAGAGACTGTGTGGGAAGTAAAACTTTGAGAGACCTTCTGGGTTTTTGGGGCTTTTTTTTTTTTTTTTTTTGTTACGGTATGTTTTCTTTTACAAATGCACACACTGCAGCACAGACTGCGTTATATAGTGAATATAATGAAATGTGCACTGATGCTTTTGTAGCAGAAGTGGCAAGAGGCATATTTGCTTTGTTTCTATCCCCTGATATTGATACTGAATGCCTTGGCACTGCTCAGGTACTGTGTTGCCTTTCTGTTGTGTCTTACCACTCTCATGATACCATGTTTCCTTTCTCTTTTGTTTGTTCTTTTTAGCTTTTGTTACGTGTTAATTAAGGATTTTAGGTTTGTTTACAACATTCTTCTGCAATAAGCCTTTTCCCTGAAATTCATGAGAGATGAGTAACTGAAAATGCCTGTTTGAAATTTGAAGTGTAATTAGCTTTGTAGTGGTGTAATTTTTGAAGACTTTTCAGCTGGTTCCCCTGCAACTGAATTTATAAGTGCTCTCATGAAAGTGAATTTTTAAAATATCCAAGATTTGGATAGCCCTGACAGGGCAATAAGCAGTTTTTTCGAGTAATGTAGTAGTTGTTTCAAGTTTTGAGGGACTGATCTGCTCTCCAGTAGAGAGCAATCCCAGGGCAGCAGGGAAGCTGTCACGGCAGGTTTGCTTCCATTCTCTCACTGTTCTGGAAGGAGTGAAGCTGTGAAGTGGAGAGGAGCCCGAAGGAGAGGCTGGGATAGCACAGTCGTGGTGCAGAGTCAGCACTCTGAGCACACCTGGACAGAACAAATGAACTTTGCACTCCCAGACAAGTTTTTAGGGCTCCTGTACAGCCTGTGATGGATGATGTGCTCCTCCCCTCCAGCAGATAAGACAGACATGTTCACTTTGCCTCTGAGAGATGCATGTGGACAGTGAGGTGTTCTCATGATTTAGCTGGGCATAGTCAATTTTCCACGTGTTTCTCAAACTTTCTGCCACCATAAAGAACGAATGAGGCATGTGTGAGGGACTGGAGGGGCAAATAAGGTAAGAAGCAGAGTGCAGAGCCTGAAACAGAAATGAGAAGTGTGATGATAGAAGGTAACTGACACTAAGAGTTATATATGAAGCATAAATAATTCTAAAACTAAGAAGAATTAGCAGTTAACTTAAAATGTTCTCTGTGGTTAAAGGAGTTGGCAATCTATGAATGCTTCAGAGGAAAATGCAGTATCACAGCTGATTTTCACACTAGACAGTGGGCTGGTAGCCTGCTGTGCTCAGTGAAAGAGTGTCCAACCCTGCTGTGGTGCTTTTCACCTTTACATTTTATGCCATGTACTGAAGGTGTCATTGCAACCCCCTTGTTGTGAAGGGGACACTGAGGCAGGACACAGAGCTCAATGCACATTAATGGAATTGTCCTCAGGAAGGAAGGTTGGCTCCTTGGTGTCCCAGCTGTCCATAACATGGCATTTACAGCTTCAGGTGGGAACCTTGAGCTGTCCACAGGGGTCCAGGGTTTCGTGGAACACAGACTAAAATTGTAAATTCTTCCCCAGCGTGTCCAAGGTGGGTTTAGGCAGGTGAATCCCCAGACTTGGCAACAGCTGAGCAGTAACAGCACACTCTTAGGTGGTGGCAGAGCTGAGAGTTCAGGTGTTACTGAAAGCTGGTTTGGAAAATCAAGTCCCTTGCTGATAAGATGCAAAAGTGGGGCTTTAAATTGTAAGATTACATTAGATTTGGGATTATGATATGCTAATATATTTCTTAGCAAAGAATATCTAGGAGAAAGTCAGGAGTTTCACAACTGCTTAATAACCTCTTACCTTACTTAAAGCTTAAAAGTTTCTCATCCACATGAAATGTGATTGTTCTCTCCCAGTTTTTTCCCTATTGCCTATATGTCCTTAAGTATATAGTATTTGCTTCCATGTGTAGTTCAAAACCTTTTTGAGCTCAACCTACTCTTGTTCAAGTAACTTTGTAAATAAAACTTCGAATAACAGCGATTACAGCTTTGTAAACAGAAGTACTTGGAGTGTGAGGAATTCTTTCTTCATCTGGTTGAAAGGGGCACTTTGCTACTCTGTTGGCTTCCACGCTGAAGCCCATAAAAGAGTTTAATCTTGCTTCAAGGTCTTAATTAGCATACAAAAATATGCCATTTTCTTTGTCTTTTGTATTAGGCAACTTGTAGAGGTTATTACTGGGTGGTGAATGGCATATGAAGAGAACTTTTGCCAGTAATTGATTTTGAATATCCTGTAACTAAATTTGTGTTACAGATCCTGGCCTCCTCTGTTATTTAGTTACAAAATACTGTGTTTAAAAAATGTATATTCATATGTGCACTGTCTGTTGCTACAGCCAAATTACTACACAAGTACTTTGTATTCTTTCCAGTTAGGTACAAAATTTATGCAGCACAGCAGTGATGAGTAAGATCATATTTTGTATCATCCATTTCTACAGACTTTATTTGATCTGCATAACTGTACCTTGAAAGCAGGAAAAGGAATCTTGCATTCATGCTGCACTCCTAAAAGTCTGTAGGGAGAGGCAGTGTAGCCTAGTAAGTGCATTTAAAGTTTGTCTAGCATTTTATACACATTTTTCTCCATAAAAACAATTTTCTACTAATTGAAAAAGAAGGCTTGTACTTTATGTCTAAGTAGTAATTTGTGTTTTACTCTAATAGCATGTAATCACTTTTCTCTGTCTCTTTAATAAATGTGTTTGTGTCTGGCAAAATACCCTATTTTGTAGCTGCTCTGCCATTGAATGGGAATTGCTCTCTTGTGTAGTAGAATTTGAGGAAATCCCTGGATGTAAGGCTGTTGGTAAAATTCAGTGCATGTAGGCTGGGTTTTTCCTTTTTTTTTTTTTTTTTGTCATCACTGATAAAAGATTTATGCAATTCTATTGATAATAGCAATAGTTAAATGTTTGTATTTAATATTAATGTATTTGCTGCTTTATAATAGAAATGCAAACAGCTTTCCTGCATTTTGGTCTGTCAGAGCAGTCTTGTTCAGATGTGGGAAAAACTTAATACAATTTGTTTTCATGGAGGTTCTTTTAATAGACCAGGGCAGTGAATGCTATCAGCACAAAGTGGAGTTTATCTCGTGACCTGAGTCCAGCCTTTGGTTTTTCCTTGTAGACACTCAAACAGTTCTTTAGTGCTATAGACACTGTTCATGTTGGGTTCAACTTTATCATGTCCTTTTAACAGTGGCTCTTAAAGTGGTTAATAGGATTTAGAGGCACAGGGTAGGGACTATTTCAGGTGTCTCCTTGCTTGATGGTGCTGTTGCAGTAGTCATGGGTTCATCTGTGTTAGTTCTCTAATGAGCTCTATCTTGCTCATTAACCTTTTATTAAGTTCCTTATGGTGACAGCCTTGCTGTGCCCCCTCTCAGCTCAGGCTTATCAGTACACTGATTATGCTGTGTCCAGCCTGTTCTTAATAGTTGGGTGTATTTTTGCTGTTTTGCACAGCTCTTGATCTTGCTTTTAGATTTTGGAGAGGTTTGGGTTTTGGGTTCCTTCTAGGCAATAAAAATACACTTTGCCATAATGAGCATACAAAGTCTGTTGTGTATATGTAAAGTCCTCCTTCTGCCAGAATTTACCTTCCTGGTGTTTCTTAAGCAATGATGTACAAAAACCTGACAGGTTGTTTTTTTTTTTTTTTTTTTCCTCAAATTAAACACCTCACAAGTTCATCCGTTCAGATTCCAAGCAGACCAGGTGTTGCCTAAACAGTGGGTCAGTTCTGTATATTTTAGGAACACTTTGTTTCTTGATTTGTTACATTAAAAAACCCAAATATTTTGTATTAATACTAGTTTGCTTTGAGGAACTCTGTTAATGCATGCTACCACAGAGGGGAATAACTTTCTTTTTTTGTGAGTGTTCTCACAAAGCATTGCTTCTACCATTTCTGTATTGGGTGTTTAGATGACCTCCTCTGGCCACTTCCAACATGAATTATCCTTAGAACAGATCATTTGCAATATATTTAGTCATGTTAAATAGTTTTATGCTTTATTTGGAAGCTGGGGCTATATTGAATTTCTCTGGGAAGAACAATTAGACAAGCCTATTTTTATTTACCATTAGAGAATGCAATTTGAGAGTTACATAGTAGTTTCTTATTTTTGGCAAAACTTAAGCCTAGAAGTAATGTAAATAGCTATTGATTTGAAATGTGTTTTAGAATAGAAATTACTTCATAATGAGGAAATTGAGGTATTGGAAAAAGTATGAAATAAAAAAAAAAGCATATATTATTCATATGATGAAGCAGGAGTACCAGAAATAATCAGATTTTGGGACTGTGATCATGTCTTTGCTTCAGAGACCTTTCTGTGTAGCTGCTGCAAAGGGAGGGTTTTTCTTTTTAGGTGGATTTCTACAGCAGTTGATAGGAATCTCTCACTAGTTAAATCTGTAAGACACTCCTGTTTGAAGTTCTCATTCCTACTGCTGCTGATAGGAAAGAAGGGTGGTTTGTTTGTTGCTTCTGTTTATTGTTTCTTTTAATGCCATGCTTATTTTAGATAGAAAAATCATCTACTGTACAAAAGCATTACAAAACCTCCAGGATCTGAGTCCTTTTCTGCTCTGCAAAAATTGATGGTAAAGCAGCACTGTGACTTTCAGACTGTCCCAGAGATCCTGCCCTGAATGATGCCAGCACAGACTGTTCTGCTCATGGCAAAGTGGAGATAATTTCACTCAGTAGATCTGTCTGTAGTCAGTAGTTCCATGCTTGGAAGATTATTTTAATAGTGCATGGACAAGCAGCTTTGCTTTGTCTTACAGGAATTGGATAAATGGGTCTGTAGGCAACCTGACACACAATGAACACAAGCAAACCTCAGAACAGCAAATATTTTCTTTTTTTTTTTTTTTTAAAGGTTCTACACGTAGAAGGATTCTTCTTGTACTATAGAGCTTTTTACTGTTTTATTTTGGGAGGGCTCCATCTCAGGCATACATAATTTCTGGTGGGTCACTAAGTACAAGTTTCTTAAGATTGTATGAAATGATATGGTAACAATGGCTGTATGTAAATCTTATGTAGCTGGCAAGTTCAAACCCATTGGTTCTAAGGGTTTTGAAACATTTTTAGTCATCTTCCCCAGCTCCAGGACTTCATGAGTTTTCACACTGGGAAGATTGAATTCTGAAAGAATGCCAGTTTGAAACTTGTTCATAGTAAAGTCAGAAATAATGAGTGACCAGCTACATACCAGACATTTCCAGCATACAAGTGGCATTCTTTTCAGCTTAAGAGTGAGCCTTTTTCTATAGTTAGTCAACAAATCTTATATTTTCTATTGTTACCTACAAGGGTGAGGAACTCACTCATCACTGACTTGAGATGGATTAGTGAAAAAATTGGGAGACCAGAGTATGGGGCAGAAAGAAAATCTCAGTTGGAGGGAGTGATGGATGAAGATACAGCATAAAGGAATATGTTTTGGTCATTAGTATCTGCCTTTGCTTCAGGTGGAAATCCAGTAGGCATTATTGGTCTGACATGAAAATAGGACTTCCTTCAACTTTTCTTCCTTGCTTTCTTGTACAGTATATAAAACACTGTACAATAATAAATTACCTTGTTTAATCCTTTGCTGGTTTGTATTAGAAGTTCTTGATCTTAGTCTGGCAGTGAACTTTCATGTGGCTAGTGAATAAAGACTCTAAAAAATCTGCTAAGATTTTTTTAGTATTTGATAGTGTTTTGCATGCACCAGCATTGAGACCACATTTCTGTTCATCTGGACTCTGACCTTGAACTGATCATGTTGCTCAGTGAACACAAATATGGATCTTTTTGTTCAGTTGCTCTAATTTGTGTTGCTTTCAATGCATTTAAATAAATATGAAATAGTAGTAGTAGTGTTTATTTTTTTAAGGGTAACTTATTTCAAAATATAGCTCATATAGGAGTTAATCACTTTACTGAACTGTAGGCACCTAAGAAATGTGTGGATTGTAAGAAATGTATGGACAGGTTCTAAGCCTGTGTGCTAGAGCAGACAGGTGTGCTCAGGCTCTGAAATTGGGCTATTCTGAACCACCTTTACAGTCTGTGTTAAGATTTTTAGACTCTGTGATAGATAGTATGGTTAATGTTCCCCACTTGTCACATGGAACTGAACACTGGGTTTTCCTGAAGGAGATTAATTCAAGGAAAAGGACACAGAATTTACCTGTGAAGATCTGTAGCTAATACAGCTCTCAGTAGCTCATTGGATGTGAAAATGTAGGAGGCTTTTTTTGTCAGACCTATTTCTGTATATTAAATGTGTGAAACAGTTAATCTTTTATTGGCAAATGGCACTTGATCAGAAAGCTCTTCAAAGCAGCCTGGGTAAGGGCAGTAGGTTTTAGTGCAGTGCTGGTGAAGCTCAGCCTCAAGCTGCTGGATTCACTGTTGGAGCTGGTCCTTTTCTGTTCTGGCTTTCTGTGGGAAACTGCTTATTCTGCATTCCTGCAGAGATGGCCCAAAGTCACCCAGTATGCTCCTGTGTTTACAGTTCATGTTCACACTTGTTTGATTTAAAACTGTTTCACCATTTGGGTATTTTTGATATTATTTTTTCTTTAGAGTATAGTAAAAGACTTAAAATGTAACACTTCTTCTAGAATTAATAAGCTTTATTTTCTAAACTGAGTATGGAGAGAAATTAGCAACTCACATAGGTAGGTTACATTAACAGATCATCTGTTAAAATCCCTGAATTGTGGAACTACAAAAAACTTAGCGTGATGATCTCAAACCATCCTTTCATCCAGAAAACAAGCAACGATCCAGTGTGATGATGAAGATTATCCAATGTGATGATGAAGATTCCTACGCCTGCCCAAAACCATTTGGGTACATCTGGTTCCCTAAGCACCCTTCCTTCTGGAAGAACTCCTACCCTTGTGGAGCCCTGCCTGAGTTAAGTCCTCTCAGGAGTGTTTCCTGGAGGCTGGCAGAGTTTCAGACCTGTCTGTGGCCAAACACAGCTCTGCAGACTGCCAGGACATGCTGGATGTAGCAGAGAATAAAAGAAAGGGAGGGAAAACCTTAAGTTTTGTGAGGTAAAAAAAACATAGAAATTATGTTCAACCCTGAGCTGGGCTCTGGAGAGCTGCTTGGTTTGTTTTTTTGTTTTTGTTTTTCCCTACTAGCTGCTCTAATTCATTTTAGCCTTAAAGCTACTGGGTACAAGTTACCTTTGTAACATCTTCATTGTGCTGTTCAGTGCTGCTGGGGCTCAGCAGAGCAGCCTGTGAGCAGCAGTGTCCCCTCCATGAAAGCTGCTTCATGAGGAATTCTACTACAACAATACAGCTGACACGTTTTTGAAGGCTTCCCAGATATCATAAAGCTCTGTCTGAAATAGAGTGTATTCCAGTGATCAGCCAGTGATAGTTCATCACACTGTTACACACACAAAAAGGCAAGAATTAATTGCCAAATATGACTAGCATGAAATTAAATTAGGATGATCATTTGGGAATTAATTTTTGGCAGTTTTTTGTTGCTCTGGCTGAAGAACTTACAGGGACACTTTGAGATGTAAATGCAAAAGTTTTCTCACTTTCATTATTTCTTACTTTCTGTCTTTTAAAAAGTATCTGATGATATCTAATGGAAATCATAACACTTAGATACTTTGTTCCTGACTTTCTTTACTGAGACCTAGTGCTAAGCAGGATATTTTCCTGTGTCAATGGCAACACTGCTATGAAAAATGCTCACTCAGAAGGAAATGTGTACAAATATTAAAATTTACTTTTGCAGTGGCCTTAAGTACAAGATGATGTGGTGTTTGCCAGTGAAATGAAGATAGTAATACTGGTAGTAATTACTACCACACATGTAAAATGCTTTAAATTATGCTTAAACCTGTGAAACATATCCTGTCACATGTTTTATATATGTAGTATCTTAAAGGAAACTCACTGAGTAGTAAAAATGGACTTTTTCATGAATGTCACTTGTGTAGTAAATGATTTAAACCATTATGAAACCATTATTGCTGTTTGCCTGAGCTTAAATAGGAAGAGTAAAAATGGAAGATCCCAGTCTGGTGGTGGCATGGCACCGGGCTTCCTGGTGGTGTTTGCATCACCTCTGAATGATCTGGTTTGCTGAATAGTTCCTAAGTAATTAACCAGGGGAAGTGACTCCAAAAACTTCCAACAGTTGTGTGGGTTTTTGTTGATTTGGGTTGGTTTTTTTTTTTTTTTTTTTAAGAATACAGTATACTTGCTAACAAAATTTGATGCAATTTGTTAGAAGAAACAAAACAAGCCTAATGTTTCCTAGCAAAGAGCCCAGGGAATTAGAAAGGGAGGTGGGGTGGGAGCAGCAGTGTTAGGCAGTGGTATTGTTATAAAACAATTCTACAAAAACTCAGATGTTTTTTTTCTTTTCCTCCATTCCTCTGAATGAAGGGCAAATTAGAGAAAGTATCCAAATTCATAATTTGAGCAGCTGCTTCTATTAAATGTAATCACAAGTCTTAAGTGTAACGTGCCATGAGTGTTGCAGGATTTGGAAAGAGCAGGAATCCTTCCTGTTAATTAACCTCACAAGCCCTTCCTGTGTTTGATTGTCATCAGTGCTGCCACAGGTCATGTTCAGACTGAGCTCCTGTGTTACTTGATCCTGTTTACAGTGGGGGTCTATTAATAAAATGCTGTGACTTGCCTGTGGTGTCATCTTTGCTCAGGGGACAGCTGGCAAGTGCATGGCCATGGTGTGTCCCTGGCTCCATTTGTGCCCTCCCACCACTGCAGTCCTTGAGCTCCCTGCAAACCAGGCCCATAATGGCTGCTGCTCACAGCTTCAGGGTGAGCTGTCAGTCATCTCAGCTTTGAAAATGCTACTGCTAAGCCTTCCAGGATGAAAATGAGAGCATCTTCTGTTTTGTCAGAAGGAATTTGATAAATGTAGATTGAGGAGAAGCTTCCGCAGCTGGAGCATTTCTAAAACTAACTGGAGGAGTGAGGATAAACCTTGGGAAGCTCTCTTGCCTAGAATTCACAGCAGATACAAATATTTTTTCACTTTTGGTTTACAACTGTCAGGGACTGCTTTCAGCAGTGAGACAGTTGTTTTCTGTCTAAGCAGCCTAAGAGATGTCACTTTTTCACATGGATATAGGCTAGGGTTTAGAGCAGAGGATTAAAACTCCAGCTCAATGAGTGAGCTGTGTTCAGAGCTTAGACTTCTCATAGAACATCCTCATCTTTATGCTCTAACCAGGATTGCAGACAGGTGATGTTTGTAGACACTTGAGACTTCCTTATGGGAGAACATTCTGCTGAAGTGAGCAAAAGTGAATGTTTGCCTAGCATCACTCACTGGGACCAACCTCTAATCCAGCTGGTTGAAGGTAGAGTTTTGGAGTGGCTTGAGTTTTGTTTGCTTTCTTGTGTGCGTGCTTTTTATTTTTTGTTATTTTTTTCCTGCTGCTATTTTCCTTGAATGCCTAAAAGCTGGTTGCTAAACCACACCTACTTCTCTTTCAGCTCTATGTGAACATAAGCACGTTCTGTATTTTCTGTCCTATTTGGAACAAAGCCACAACAATTCAGGCTTTTTGGTTAGACAGGGAAATTTTATCTTCATCCTGTCTGATTTACAGCAGGATTTTCATCCCTTAATTTGAATCAACAGAACCTGAAAATTTAGGGGTCAAACAGACATTGACTACATTGAGTTAACAAAGCTGTTTCAGTATTTTTGGAATTTAGAATTTGGGAAGCTAAATGAAATGCAAAAAGTAGGCACATGATCAAGTTGATCTGCTTTGTGCTGATAAGAAAGAAATTTTGGTAAGATTTTTTACCTGTGGCTCTTCCAATACAGGCAGTAAAACCATATCATTAAGACTGTTGTATTTGCAATTTCTGTCATATAAGCAAGAAAAAAAAAATCTGTTCTTTTGTGAAGAAGCTACTAGACTGTTTGCATTTATTCTTTTATTTGTTCATGGAAGTCAAGAACAAGTTGAAGTTTTTGAGAAGTGTCTTGTCTCATCAAATGTGTGATTCAAGATATACCTCAGAATTACTGAGAATAAAGAAGACTATATTTAAGAATCTGGAAATGTATGAAACTTCTTTGAAGAAAAAA
>VZRH01002608.1:103029-125063 GCA_013397555.1 Urocynchramus pylzowi
TGGGGGGGGGGGTCTTGGTTTTAAAAAAAAAGGACTAAGGACTGTTCATGTATTGAGACCTTGTGTGTATGAGCCTCCTACATGTGTGTGGCAGAATATCCTGTAAGACAGTGGGTGGATTACTAGATCTGATTTACAATTTACCATAAAACTTCCAAGAAAATAAGCACCATCTTATTGCAATGGTTTTTTCAGGCTGCTTGTAAGTCAGATTTTTATGGCTGTGAGTAAAGCTGAAATTAGTCTTATTTGTTATAGACACCTACTGTAATTTGAATTGTTGTATTCCCTGAGTGTGAATACTGATACAGTTCAGCAGCATTATTCCTTGAGACATTAGTGGAAGCTGTATAATTGCTTTTGAAAAATCTATAACAGAAATCAGTACTGCTACTATTTTTATGTTCAAAATAAGGATAAACCTCATTTTTATATCTTCAGTGTGAAGAATGATATAAGCTGTTTACATTATAATACCTGACAAGTGTAAATGTTAGCTGATAAGCACTTTTAAGATCTTATTAAGATGATCATGTCTTTTTAAGAGTGGATTGAAATATTTTAGAATTTTTGTAGAAGTAAAACTTCGTCTTAAATGTAGTGTAAGAATAGAGGACTTCTTTATATCTTAAAATATCTGGTCTCAATCCCTTTTTGAAATTTACATGCTTTACTACTCCCTGACTTGTGTTTCTGTGACTCAGGTGAAAAGCACAATCTAAAAATGACTCAGTGCTGTGTGTAGTTAGTTGAACCTTTTGATTAGTCCCCAAACTGAAAACAAATCCAGCAGTTACTCTTTCAACAGTATTTCAGATACAAGAATCTTCACATACAGTAGCACTTGCAAAATTGAAATCTTCTAAACACAGTCTCTCTTTAGGTTGTGATAGAATTTTGCTTAACATTCTAGATGACACTTAAGACTTGCAATGCATTCAGAGTAGCTTTTTGCTGAAGATGCTTGCATTTTTGGTTGATTGATTCTTCTGAGGTTTAAAATATTTTTTTTTGCTCTTTATTAAAATTCAAATGTTCAGTTAATGTAACTTCAAAATTCCCAAACCTGAAAACATTTTATCTTTATGTCAATAGAGTAGTGCTGGGATTCATATCATACAAGTGTTTAATGTGGCCTTAAACTGATATTCAGTAATTTTAAACACTGATTTAGATACCAAACTTCCATTATAAAACTAGAGAATAATTTAAAACTTTTCCTATAACTTATTTTAGAAAAATATTCTTACTTCTTAGCGAAAGCTCTACAAAATCCCACCTCCTCCTGCCCTCAGAAATGAAACCATAAGACTTTCTACTTCTCCAAATAGGAGATGGAATACTGAGAGCTTTTGAATTTTGTTTCTGGCTCTGTTTAGCTCTGAACAATTGTTGGGTTTTTTACTGTGATTCTGGATATTTTAACTGAAGCAATGAGCAGACACAGAAGCATATGGTTATCATACCAGATAAATCAAATTTTTTTTTAGCTCTCAATAGATTTCCTCATACAAGTAAAAATATCATTAAGTAGATACTGAGGCGAGCAGTTAATTTGGGGATTAGGTTAATTAAACTAAGGTGTAAAAGACTTCTGTCCTCTTTTCTGTTAAAAGTTGGCTAAAGGGCCACAAAACAATCACCACAGAATAGTGAATTTAAATTAAAGGGAATGCAGGTGAGACATCTTTAAAATTAAATCACCAAATCCAGACTTGTTCCAAGTAGATGAGTTCTGCCTCCCAGAGCTGCCAGCTGGAAAGGAGAGTTCTCCCCATTCCGGGGGAAGAAGCTTGATGTGCTTGGGGTTTTTCTGGATACACTTTTGATCTAGACTTTGGGGGAGGTGCTGGTGAGAGGGAATGAATCACTGAAGAGCAAATGAGCCACTGAAGTGACTCTGAAGTCTGGCATGAAGGGAGTGTAGAAGTCCTTCACATCAAGGAGACTCTGCCTGCAGTGGCTGGAAACATTTTTGCTGTGCTTTGTGTATGGAAGAGCTTAGTATTGTGCTATTTTAGTGTCTACCTTTAATCCTATGTATTAATTCAGTAACTTTATCTTAATTACTTGCACTATAATCATCTGACTAATTCCTCATGTGAAGGAGGAATTTTTGCTGTTTGTATCTTGCAATATTTGTTAAGAAACATTCACTACACTACAGCTTCTTTTAAATATTGTTTCTGTAGGGTTGGTTTTTTTTCAGTTGCTAAAATGTCACATGAAGTTTGATTGATGGATATTCCTCTTCATAGTAATGCTAAGTTTTAGCTAGCTTTTTCCTAAGAGTGTGCTGTCTGAATTTCAGACCTTTGGACAAGTAACATGAGTTTGTGGAGGGACTCTGGTAATTTAAAAACAAGTTGCAAAGGCACGATAAGCATTTAATATAAAGCACTTTTAAAGACTTTCTGCAGAGAGAGCATCCATTGCTGGCCTGCTGCAGTCCTGCCAAACAGAAGGAGAGGGATGATGGCTCTGTAAGAATGTGTGCACTGCTTTTAAAAGGTGGGGAAGTTCACAGGCTTTTCCTGCCGTGGGGAAGAAGATGGGAGAGCCTGTGATGCCTGACCCTGTTGGGAGCATGGATTTCCTGTGTGTGGTTTTACAGCACGAGGGAATGGTCCCACCCTGTTACCAGCAGTCCCCATCTGGGTCTGTATTAATTCACCAACTCCCAGTGAGAAAGTCTTTCCAAATAAATAGTGTTGTCTTTTACTTAAATATTCTGACAACTGTTCAATTCCCTAGTATGTAATTGAAATCTACAGGAAATAGTAATTTCTCCAATATTTAATTTTGGAAATGCACAAACTCTCTGTAAATTAAATAGATGAGTGCTGTGATATAAATTTAGAAGGCTTCAGAGCAGCATTAAAACATTAAAAATGCATTTAATGTGAGATATTCAGCTCTTCGTACGTTGCTACTGCCAACAGAAATAGGTGATGTGTTCCTTTTTTTTGCTAATGGTTTTGCAAATTAGTTGTGATAAGAACATGAACATAAATGCTTGTTGAAAATTCAACATGATGTTGAGACTGCCTTTTAATCCTGTATTTGTAGAAAATTTAGGTAGTGCTGCACGAAGTCCCCCATGCACTGCTAAGTGTTTTATATATTAATGTATATAACTGTATTGGTATTTTAGAATTAATTCCTCTTTAATTCATTGTTGTATAAATTTTTAAAAAAGGATTTAGAAAATAGAAATCAAAATTACTTACTTAATCTAGTAAGGAAAGTAGCTTTTTCTGGGGATTGTTTCATTATTCTGTGCTGCAGCAAAGGCTTGCAGTGTGTGTTGTACTAACACCTTGTTCTGAAGTCACTTGAGGATGATGTTTTTAGTTTGAATGTGTAGGTGGATATGTCTGCATCCTTACTGGAATGTTTCAGTCTGTTATTTTACTTTTCTGTTCTTACTTTTAGCATATAAAATAGATTTGTCCAAGTTTGTGTTCTTGAAAATGGGCTGCAGGATGTGTGCATACATCAGCGAAAGACCTTCGAAATACCAACATTTCTAAGCATGGTATTTGCAGAAATTGGGAGAGCTGATGGTAACCTACTGAATCCTCTTCCTTAGTCTTTTCTCCCTGCCAGAAATCTTGTTTCAGTGAGTCACTGAAGCTCAGAACGGTTGTTGTTAGATTGTTGCTGCCATGGAAAACTATCTTTATAATAGATTAGGGAGAAGGAGTATTGGCAGTTGCTGGTACTAGCTGAAAAGCAGTTTCTTAGTGCTTAAAAATCCTCAAACCTACAAGTACCTATTCACTCAAAATTTACTGTTATTTTCCAGTGTGCTTGCCTAACTCATCCTTTTGTGCCTAACAACGTCTGAGCTATGTCTGTATTTTGAGGGGTAAAATCATTCCTAACAGGAGCAGGGTACCCTTGCTTGTGCTTAGTGACAAACGTGAGGTGGCTGTGAGTGGGGAGGTGACCAGGCCCCGAAGTGGCACAAAGGCATGCAGAATCAAACCAGTGGGGTGATCTTGGTGGTTTTTTCCCCTACCCTTGTGATGCTTGCTATTACTTTAGTAATTCAAGAATTATAAAGGAAGATTGGGTAAAGTACCAGATCAGTCAGTACTGAAACAAGGCATATTTTGAGTTAGTTGTTTGTGGTATACTCATAAGCCTAAACCGTGGCCAGAGTGATTTAATAGCCTCATATTTTTCATGCATGAGACTTTTTTAAAAAGTATTTAAAACTGAGCATTTTTATGCGACGTATTTCAAAATGGTTTTCTTTATGAAGGAGTTAATGAGGGAGAAACTTGGAACCAAATTAAAGTTAGAAGTTGAATTGGATTTCAGGAAAATAGCTGGAGTGTTGAGTTGTGTTTATTCACAAAGAGAACAAAAGAAATTATTTTCTCATGGCTCTGTACGAGGCTGTTGCTCGTACAGAACCGAAGTATCTGGAATTAGAGCATGGAGCTCCCTCCCAAAGTGTGTGCTGACAGTTAAAGGATGCTTAAATATTTATTTGACTTTCTGAAACTCTTCAGTTCAGCTCCATGTGACTGTTTCCTGAACGTATTGTGATCTCTGAATGTGACAAGCAGATGCCTGTGATAGTTGAGCAAACAGTGCTTATGAAAGAGTTCTTTCTCATGAAATGGCAGAGCCATCCTGCAGCCTGTGCTGCTCCTCTCCTGCTATTTGTGAGTCTCCACAAATAATTGCTGGGAGGCTGCATCAGTGACAGAGGATGGAAACCAAGGCACAAGGCTGTGCTAAGAAATGAGAGCAATAAATAAAGACAGAAGCAATACTCTGTAAGAGGGGTTTTTTCCCAAAAACTTGAGCACAGATGCTGTGATATCATTCTTTGTGCAGGGTTGTGGCCCTTGCTGTTGGGATTGCCTGTGTGTGTCAGCCATGTGATGGGGCTGCAGCTGTGCAGCCTCCCCCTCCTTCCCTCCCTCAGATCAGAGCTGTGTCCGACACCAGAGCACTATCACTTAAAAACCAAAGTGGTATTTATAACTCAGCATTTTCTAATCAAAGAGAGAGAATTATGTGGTGAGATAGTTGGTGTTTTGCACACATTATCTTGAACATGAACTGCTTTTCCTGTGAATCACATGCTGCAGTGAGGGAAATAAAGCTCAAGGGCAAATGTTTAGAATACCTGTATCTTTATTTTTATTCAAGAAGACTGGCTACCTGTATCTTTATTTTTATTCAAGAAGACTGGCTAAGAAGAGCCACTTAAAGTTTTTTACAAAGTGAGAGAAGAATCAATCTGTGTAACTAAAGTGAACTGTTCATTAGGGTGCACCAACAGTAATGTCATAAAAAGTTTAAGCTTTAGGGCTGTAGCATATTTTTATCTTTCTCTGCTAAACAGAGAAAGATAAACTTAAAGACCTAGTAAGATATTTACTGCAGTAGGACTCTTGTGTTAAATCATAAATATACCGTGTGATTTTCACTAGCTTCCCACGTCCTAAAAATTATCTGTGGTAGTAAATGCAACTCAGTCTATTCCTGTGAAGCAATTTTTGTTTGTATTGCCCAGTCTGCTGCATCCAAAAAGCTTTAGTAGCTCCTTACTCATTCCTTTTGAATACGTAGGAATGACAGTATTTCTCTTTTTAAAGAGTGTTAGAGATTCATTATTGTCCTGTTACCTTTTTTATATTTTTGTGTGTTTGTGTTGTGTAATGTGAATTAAGAGAAGTTTCTTCTATATTTTTCAGGTTCAAGCCATTTTTTCCATGTCAGGTATTGCCAGCTGATGAATATGAAGATCGAGACCTCTGTATACAGGATTTTCTATTGACAGAAGGTCGATTGAAGGTCACATTAATTGAATGTACAAGGTATATTTTTGTGCACTTTTGTTCATTCTTCACTAAGCAAGGACCTGTGTTTCCTCAGTTTGTAGTAATTATTATTGTAGGGCAGTTCTGATTTGCAAAGTGGCAGCTTTGGTGTTATGATTGCACTCTAACCACAAAATGTACTTTTCTTGAAGTAAAAATGAACAAATGAAAGTTTCAATTACTTTCTTGAGGCACTTAGGGTTTGTGTGGGGGCAAGCCTTTGCCTTTCTGAAGTTTGTTACAAGTTAATCTGTGCCTCCTCTTATTTGCTTGGTTTGTTTTACTGCCACACCAAATTATGGGTCTCTTTCCAGGACAATATAAATGTTGTAATTCTATTACTATATTATGTAACCAAAGGGAAATAATCGTTTCACTCAGTCTTACTTAGATAAATCCAAATCACTTTTATAAGGCATTATTTATTGTCTTGGTCTTGAACAAGTAGTGGAAAGGAATAAAATCTATTTCCTTCATTTGTTGAAGAGAGTATTATTCTCTTCAAAGCTGGAGAAAAGGTGTGTGGGCTCTTGGTTTGTTGGGGGTTTTTTGTCAGGCCTCTTGGTTTATGTTAGATCTTATCCAAGTAGTGCTAAGGCTTTGATCTAGACATGTGCAGTTCTACTCTTTATGAACTAAACTGCTTTGCAGAAAGACTCTTTTTTAACCTTTTCTTTTCGTTGCTTATATTCCCATACCAACTCCTCTTTGCACTTCTTTTCTGTAGCACTGTACAACATTTGGGCTGTATTTGCTGCACTGATGTAGTTCATTGGTGGTCAGGATTTCCTGAAGATATTCTTCTGCTTCTAAGGGTTCTGTGGTGGCAGCAGTGGTTATATTTTTTGTGATAAAATTCCTGCTTACCTGTCTCCCTATCTTCGTGGTGTTTTCTCTGGATGACCCAAGGATACTAAATAACTGTCTGCATTCCTTGGCCACAAGGAGCATTTCCACTTTGACTGTACTGAGTAAGAAAATTCTGATCTCTCTTCGTAACAATTCTCCAATTTCAGCCCAGTGGTGCATTTGTTTTTATCATGAGGGCCAAAATGACCACCTTGCACTGTGTTCTTGGTTTGGGAAGTAATCTTTTCAATGTTATCTTTGCTGAATCTGAAACACTGTGCAGCATCAACTCTTGAGTTTCTTTGCACTGAGAGCTCAGATTGCTCAGTCTGACATCATTCTGAACTCTCAGTATTTTCAGCTGTCACAGATGCTTATCAGATGCTGGGAGAGGATGCAGTTGCTGATTTGTCAGGTCTGACATAATCCAAGTGTTTTATGCAGCTTAGAATTTTTCAACACACACTTGGAAATTGTCTCAACAGACTTCTTAGCCAAGATGTCTGACTTTTGGACCCACAGTAATTCCTCAGATCTTCCAGTTGTCCCATTCTTTTTTTGAACTAAACATTTAAAACTGCTGTCCATAGAGTCCCTCAGTGGGTAAATACTCTTGTTTAATTTGCATCTGAAGATATTGATGAGGTAGGAAGAGAAACAGAGAATTTTGGTAGTGAGAGAAGAAACATGCACTATAGACACAAAAGTAACAGTGATCAAATTTCCCTTTTTCCTCAGCCCTCTGTGAGTGGTGTGAAGGCTGGCTGGGCCAGTTCCCAGTGCAGCACTGTGTGCTGACATCCAGGGCTCTTGCACTTAATCTGCCATAGAAACCTATATATTTTACATTCTCTCATTCCAGAATGAAAGATCACTTTAATTTCTGTGTGGTTTTCAGTTTTGCTCAGTGCCCCAGAAGGTTTTATATTTTCTCAGTACAGTAGATGATCTTTGACTTCTCTGCAGAATTTGGAAGTAGAATTCTTCCATCTAGTCAGGTAATAGAGTTCTGCTGCTTCTCCCATTTAATCTGGACATCAGTGGTGAAACTATAGTGGTAAAATGTTTAGCAAACTTTTTCTGTGTTATAAATGGCTTGTTTAATTAAATTATGCTCTTCACATGACCAAGTACTTGCACTTTTCACACTTCTTTTCTAATTGCAGGCTTGAGCATAGCAATTTTCTGCTGACATGCTGTTGAAAGAAAAATTAAATTTTGCTCATAAATTAATGAAAGGATGGGAACTTTGGTGTAAAGAAATAATAAGGAATATATCTGGCAAGTCTTTATCTGACCTGTACAAAAAACTCAAGTTTTCAAAAAGTACAATGCCCTCAAATAACTGAATTGTTGCAAAAATGCTGTTATCTGTCATTATCTTAAAACTTTTTAAGAAAAAAAAGAAAAATAAAGCAACAATTTGTTAAATTTTGGCTTTGTTGCTTTTTAATCAAGAAACACTGTGAAAAAAAAGTAACAAATGTAATAATCTGTGGTTTTATTAGGCAGAATACACTTCCAAACTGTGCCATCAAGTGGGCACTTCTCAATCTGTAGGATATAGAGATCTCTTTAATATATAATCATATATAATAATGTCAGTCTTTATGTGCAGCTGTCTTACAGGGTGCAGCACCTTTCTTTGCATATTAATGGAGATACTGTTCAAACAAAAATTTTCTTAGTGTAGCAGAAGTTAAAATTTTTTTATCTTTCTGAAATTGGAAATTGAGCTCCAAACTTCCAGCATGAAGAGCTCTCTAAAATTTACATGTGTAGTTTGGCTGCCTTGTGATGTGTTGTTCACCTCACTCCAGGTTAGCAGGTGCTGTTAGCCTGCTGTAAGGTGAAATCTCAATATGGCTCTTTGTTTTGCTTGTGGTTATGTTGCAGTTCTGTTTTATTCCTGTTTTGAGCTATCTCGTGCTGGTTTTTCTATCCAGTACAGCAAAATAATTCCTGTGCTGATATTTTAAGTGCCCCTGAAAAATTCCCTAAGAGTGTGTGTAAATGAGCAGAAGCAGGCTTGAGAGCTGTCACAGTCAGAGAGGTGTTTACCCTTGGGTTATCTTAGTTTTACCAGTTCTAATTGTTGGTGAAAGTTGTCTTCAATTACTTTACTTAATTTTCAAAGGATGTTTACTACAAATCTCCACATCTGAAAGATGAGACTTTTTGATTATAAATATTTAACCTAGAAACATTATTTAACAATGTCAAGATAAATAGAGAAAATGGATATGTTTTTCTGACAGCTTGTGTCTGTATCATCTAAAGAGTTGTATAACACATCACAATCACAAATAAGATACTTGGGATGAAAGCTTAGAAACTGTTCTTGTCAAATGTTTATAGAAAGTTTAGGGGGCAATTAAAGTCTAACAGCTCTTTTGAATGAGTAAGGTTTGTTTGAAGTTTTTATTCCAAAATATTTATCTGCTTCCAGCTACTGTGAGATAAGCTGTGAACAACTTGATTGCTGTTCTATAGCCTAAAGTTTATAGTCTGAGTTTTTTTTCATTTTCTAGTACTTATACCTGTCTGAAAAGCTTTGTAGCATTCTGGAATAGGGTATCATGCATGAAGAACTACTCTTTGTCATAAATGTTACAAAATCATAGATAAGAGGATCCCATTTTTGTGAAATACAAATCTAAGCAGTAGTAAACTGACTTTAATCTACAATAGCACTCTCTTAAACCAACAAGAGCTTCACATTGTGATGTTTAGGACTAAAGTGGAAAACTCTGGTGGCTATTGTTGCTCTTAAAATAAAACAAAAGCCCTTTATGGGAAATGCCAATTGAATACTTCATTTAAAAACAAACCAACCACCCCTGCCCCCCCCCCAAAAAAAAAAAACAAAAACAAAAAAAAAACCAAAAAAAAAAAAAAAAGGCCAGCCCAACACAGTAGGGAAAAAAGTCAACTCAGAAAAGCCCCTTAGCTAAAAAGTCTGTTATATTTTATATTTGGTGTTCTCCCACTAGAGGGTGGCAGTGTCTTTCCTTTGGTGTAAGGCTGTGCAATCTGTTCTCTCTGGACTTCTATGTACACACATCAGTAATAATAGTGTATAGATGAAGAATAGGGAGTTTAATGTGATATCTGGGATAAGTGTAATGGTATTACAGTTCTTACCATAGGCTTTTCTATTTCAGGTTACTGGTGTTTGGATCCTATGAGAGAGAAACAAATGTTCATTGCACAATGGAGCTGAGCAATAATGTTTGGGAAGAAAAATCAAGAAGCTCTATAAAAACGGTAAAAAAAAAAGGGTGTCATCTTTGCATATTGCACTTTGTCTCATGCACTTGATACATTGTCTAGAAAGTGTGTCTTTGGGCAATCAAATGGGTGACATAACAGAAGAAAACAAACTCAAAACAGCAGACCAGTTATTTACTTTTTAGTCCACTGCAAATTACCATGTAAGGATAACATTGCATTCAGTTCTCACCACTGTGCTTGAAACTACCTGAATATGCTGCCAGCTGAATATGCTGCCAGCTGTCCAGCTGCATTAAAGCAAATAGTGGAAAATACACTTTTTATAGCCCTCTGTATTTGGGTGGGGCAGTGTTTAGAAAGCAGTGAGTGAGATTCACCTGTCTTTGCCTGGCCAGTATTGTAAGGTAGTGTTTTACTAATTATTGCACTTGATAACAGGAGTCTAGCAGCATACAGCCTGCAGATTGCCTGCCTATTTTTTTGTGTGTGAGGGTGAGAATGACCTTTTTCTATTTCTTCAAAGAAGAGGTGTGATGTATGAAAGAGCTTTTCAGTTTTACATTAGAGGGATATTGTGTTAGTAATCAAATTGAATTGGGCTTGTGCTGAGCATTAAGTAGTGTGCTTATTGAAGAAAACCCCCCAAAGCTTCAAAAAGACTTCATGTTAACAGTTGGTTTCTTGTAAAGAAATCACTGGGACAAAAATCCCTGTCCTGCATTTTACCCTCTGCTGAGTGCCACTACCTTAAGCCTTTGCCTTTGTTACATCTGGCTGGAGTTGTGCTTGAAGACCAGCATCGTTTTCCACTGGAGCAGCAAGAATCCAGAATTGCAACATTTCATTCAGTTTTCCACCATTAAAATCCACTTTGCATTGGGTCTACAATCCTTTTAACAAATGCTGTGATAACCTGTTTTCAGCTTGCTGTATATTATGATTTGCCAAAAATGGAGTATGGCTGAGCAACAGCTGTGTATGAAAACATGCCTGGATCTGCAGGGTTGATGCTCTGGCAGAGAAGGGGGCAAGGCATTGATTTACCAGTACACTCCTCTAGACAAATTAGCATGTGATTATTTTTAGAGGTTGAGTAGCAGGGTTAGAACACATTCTTTTACACAGAGGAGGAAAGGAAAAACGCTCTGCAGACACTGTGGCACTGATGTGTTTGTGGCAGCAGATGGCAGTAGGAGTAAACGAGTGAGGGTGGAATGGCTTTTAAAACTGTGGAAAAGTACTCACTCTCAAAAGCTCATCTTCTGTGTCAGTATCTAAAGTGAAATGGCAGGTTTTTAAATGAAATGGCAGTTTTAAAAAATGTCCTAAGTTTTTGGAAATCTGGCCCTCAATGTATGGAGGGTGTTCTGTGCATCTGTGGTGCAGCCAGCCCTTCGTTCAGTGTGCTCAAACACTGCCAGAGCAGAGACTCCTGCATTTGGGTTGCTGCATCTCGAGCTCAGCTGCCACTGGAGAGTTCACTGTGCCCAACCACCTTGAACTTGAGGCCTCTGGAATGGTGGCCTGGTTTAAAGATCCTGCTTTTGAAATCTCAATATAGGACAATATGGAAACTGAAATTAGCAACTTGCAGAATTACTTTTTATTCAACAGATGTAGCAAAATCATGTAAATCTATTTTCCTTAGGAAATCCAGTTAAATTTGCAAGCTAAGTTACAAAATGTTAGGACTTCTCACTGAGTGGTAAGTATTTTTAAAGATCCTCATCAAAACAGGGAGTGTTGTTTACACATTTAGCACTGGAACTAAGTTTGTTCTTTTCAGAAATATTAACTGTGGGAGTAGTTAAATAGTAAGCTATCATGAAAAAATGGTGTTATTTTTCCAAGCAAAAAGTGCACTTCTATCCTTAGTTGTGATTATCAGCCCTAATGCAATATTAACCATGAGGCAGCTGATGGCAATATTTAATATATTTTTAATATTAAATCCTTATTGTAATTCTCACATGTGCAATACTTACTCAAGATGAAGTTAGAATGAACAACAACTTCAGAAACTACAAAAGAGACATAGACAAAGTTATAGTGAAAAGTTAAAAGATACATTCTGGTTTAACAGGGTCTGATTTATTCAAGCCTCACAAAGGCATGGCAATACATCCTCTGATTCAGACTATGTTCTACAATGTTTCTGAGGAAAATTCTCATAACTTTCTACACTTCCTGACATTTTCATTCTTTTTATTGTGTTAGTAGTAGTGATAAAAGATTAGACAGGTTTAATACTTTGTAATGAATTTTGGCAAGACTTTAATCTGATCCCAGAATTTATGGAACATTAGTAGATGTCACAATTGATTTTGAAAAAAGATTCTGTGTTATTGAATATATCTGGAGCATTATTGAAATGTCTGTTACAATACAAAGGTATATCAGGCTTATGTTTGTCAAATCTGAAACATGAGTAAGACTTCAGAGAGTGATTTTGCACATTCCCATGAGAAACATGTAAATGTCCTTAAATATCTTGATTAGTAGTACATGCTGCTGGAATTAAGGTTAATCAGTGCATTGCTATATAAAGGAGATGTATGGCTAGGATGCAGTAATTAGCATTTAGCAGCATTGGATTGTCAGATATGGTTCAATGGTTAAATATCTATGGGTAAATAATGAGATATCTCTAAATAATGAGAAGTGGAGCATCATGTCCTAAATGGGGATGGTTATGGACTGGACTGCCAGTCAGCAGTACCAGGTTGATTTCTACAAATAAAAAGAATTGTTCTATTTCCCTTGGAGCACATCTGTTCAGAGTGGGCCCTGGGCCTTCTCTACCCTTGGTGACACTCTTTACCAGTGCCAGCACTTTCTGTGTAGTGTTGTAGCATGATTCTTCAGCAAAAATCAAAATTTCTTGATTTATAAAAGGGAAAAACAGTCTGCTTTCTGTAGAACTGGCAGAAGAATGGACGTGGAGATGAACTTGATGTATGAGTTACAGAGACCTGAGGTAGCTTTGTAAGTACCCTGTGCATTGACTGCTCTGTAAATGCTGGTGCTTTTCTGGATCCACCTCTGCAGAGAAGAATGACTCAAAAGTGCAGTTGTATTGAAGTGAGAATCTTGTTTCTTATCAACTGCTCTGCAAATCTTTGTAGTCATGTTTCTTTTATCTACATACTGATGTTTCTGATAAAGATTAAGTAGTTTTCTAGAAATTGTAGAAACTATTGCAAAGAGATTGATATCTTCTGGTAGTCTTATGCCCAGAAAACATATGTAAATTGTAAATGCTTTGTGCTTTTTATTGGTTGTAAGAATTCAAAGTAATGTGGAGAGGTTCTCCACTGCACACCAAAAATGTATCTGTTCCAACTTTTCTCTTAAAGTCTTTTTATAGAAATTTAGGAGCACAAGAGAACCATTATTGATTATGAAATAAGTTACATAACCCAAGAAGAATATGAGGGAACACCTTTAAACTCCAGTGTCAACTATGTTGTCTGAGGTGGTACTGTAAGAATAGCCATGGGTTTGTATTTCTCCACAATTTCTTATTTCTACAGGCAGTAAGTATTGGGGCTTTTTTATTGTTGGTAGGGTTTTCATTATGATTTTTTTGAAATCCCTTCTATAAATATTAACTTTAGCAATACTGAAACTGCATTTCATATTCTGCAAAGTAAAAATTTCCATCTGAAATGCCACATCTGGTAGCCCATAGGATTGACTCTTGCAGCAGTTGTCTCAGAAGCACACAAATATCTCCTGAAGTAATCTAATAATAGAAAGAATTAAAGAATTAGCATCCCAGTGCTTTTTTATGAATACTGCTTGATGTTTTCTCCAGTTTATTCTGAACATTGTGATCAGCGCTGGAGCAACTCGAGGGGAGGACCTATAACACCATATTTCAATCTTGCACTATATAAAAAGAGAGCAATATTTCTCAGATTTTCATAAAACTAAATTTCCTTTGTCAGGGATTAAGGGAAACTTCAAGGTATTCCAATACCATAACATATGAATCTAAAATGAAAAATGATGTAAATCAAATCCAGCACCTTCTGAAATGAGTTGCCTGAAGGTACTAAACTATAATGTCAAAATTTAAAGCAACTGTGAAATGTTAATTTGTGAATACATGGAGTTAAATGCCTCACAGTTGGCATTTCACTGTGCTTATTTAACAGCCTGCCATTTCAGCATTTAATCCTATCAAAAGAAAGAAGGAGGATTAAAGCAAGAAAAGCTTTTTGAAAATGTCACTTTTTATGAAAATTCATGATCTTGTAAAACTTGGTAATATTTGTAAATACAATGGGGAATAGTTCTGAGATTTGTGCCTTACATAATATTCTGTAATCTGTCTTTCAAATAAACTTGAAGGCCATCAGGATTTTTTCAGTTTCATCCTAAACATTTAAGCTTTTTGACTTGGGGCTTCAGAAAGCTTTACTGTGATTTAATGAACAACCTTCTGTGAAAATGCACTGTAGTTCTTTATTACTTATAAACTGTTGAATATGAACATTAAAAAAACCCCACCAAAATCCCACTGACAGAGGAGTTTATTTAGTATATATTCAGATAGTTCTTTAGAGCCCAGTGCCATTATTCCAGTCACAGCCTGACCTGGAACTTCTTAGCTGCTCATCAGAAGCTGTCCTGTGCTGCATCCTGGCCATAAGCACCCTTGCTGGGGCAGGCAAGTAGAGCTTGCTCCCCTCTGGCATTTGGCAGCAGGCAGTACTAAATGTTACATGTGCATCTAAGTCTGGGGCTTCCCTTCCCTGCATATTTTTCTCCCTATGTCCAGATTTGGTATTGGGATTTTCCCTGGAGTGTTACAGACATTGACTGCTTGAAATGAATCTGACTCGCTGAGTGTCAAATTTAAAATAGTAGATGAAAAGAAAATGGATAAAATAATGTGAGTGAGAAGAGGCTGTGCTGAGCAGTGCTCAATGCTCTCTGTGTTCTTGCACTGCCCCATCCCCTGCTCTTCCTCTGAGGGTTGCCTGCAAGGCTGATTCATGGTCCTTGGATTTAGGAGGTCTGCAATCAGCTGCTTGTCTTGTGTGGTGAAATAAGTTTGATTTGAAGCCACCTAATTCCAGTTGAAATCTCCATTAGGTTTTGTAACCAAGTTGTATTGCAGATGCCATTGGTGATACTGTCTATCCAGCTGAGGTTTTCCAAGCTGATGTTTTGCAAGGTGTTGACCTCTGAACACATGGCAGTGATCTCCTGATTCATCACAGTCATGAAAGAGGCTCCAGCCTTTTATTTGGGTGAATTCTCCTTAGTAAGACTTTTCTGTATGACTGTTCTAGGACAAAAGCTACATGAAACTTCAGGCTTACTCAGGATTAGTTCTGTTCTCTTTTTTACTGAGCTGATCTGAAAAGAAACCCATTTTTGCTGTGTTTTTACTCATGGATTAGCCAACCTGTAGTACGGATTTTATGGGTTACCTTTCAGTTGACTATTTTTTGTGTCATCCTGATAGTACCCAGTTTGACTGGCAGCTGTAAGCTTTTCTTGTCATACATTTTAATGTACTGGTTCATATTTAAAGATATGTAGCTATTAAGTAAATAGTAAATTATATCTTTTCCTTAAAAATGCTTGTAAAAGTGAAGACTGTTTCAGAGTGTCACCAGATGTGGTGACACTTTTTTTTTTCCCCCCTATTTTTGTTGCCTGTTCTGTAACAGGTCCAAATACTAAATGCAGTAAAGAGTTTTAAGTAGGTTTTACAGCAGCTGTCTTTCTCATTTGCAAAGAAATTGATTTACAATGATAGCTGATCTTGCTAAATAAATAGATGGCTGATGCATGAAAGCTAACTTTGTTTGTATAAACAGTATGGCTTATTGTAAGAGAGATAACAGTGTTTTATTGACCAGAGTACACAAAGTGGTTCCTGGGTAATTCAGTATTTCTGGAATGACTGTTTCAGGTTTTTTTTTTGTTACATCCTGTTGCAAAGTTGCATGGCCAGATGAGCTGGCAGCTTGGGGTGGAGGCTGCCTCACATGGCTGAAGTGGAAGGGGAGGGACTTATTTAAACATAGATATCTACAGCCACCTTTGGAAAAATAAGCTGGTTCTATTCTCATTGGTTTGTAGTTTGTTTTCCTCTTCAGCCCTCCAGTTTACTTTTAAAGTCTGTTTTCTCTGATAGCTTTATAATAGTTAGCCTTTTCCTAATGTAGGGGTTTTTTTTGGATTGAGAGACTGGGATCTGTTCTTACTAAGGAGGTGGTAACTGGATTGGAGCTAATTTACTCATGTGTATGGATTTTAGTGATGTTGCAATGTTTCCCTACCAAATCAAGACCTCATCAAGTTGGGCAGGTTGACAGCTGTTTTCCTTCCATTGGTGAACAGTTATGTCTCCCAAACAAATGAAGAAGGGGAGTCTGTGCTTGAATGTGTAATTACTGAACAGAAATGTTTTCCAGAGAGAAGGCCTGGGAGTGGGTAAAAAGTTGTGGAAAAGGGGCCCATGGTTGTGACTAAAAATCTTGTTAAAAAATAGCAAGGTATTGGCACTTGGTGCTCACAAAC
This sequence comes from Urocynchramus pylzowi, assembly GCA_013397555.1. Classification (NCBI taxonomy): domain Eukaryota; kingdom Metazoa; phylum Chordata; class Aves; order Passeriformes; family Fringillidae; genus Urocynchramus; species Urocynchramus pylzowi. Next base: position 119,502 of record VZRH01002608.1, read on the forward strand.
TCTGAAAACCAGTTATCTCCCAACATCTGTGTGGGATGTGTGCAGGTTTGACAAGACAGAATTGCAGAGTTGTTCTTTTCTGACTGCAGGTTGCTCAGTGGGAACTTGTCTGAGCGTTACTGCCACAAGCAGTTCATCATCTGGAAGTTCATCTTGCAGTTAAGGAAGAGAAAATTACATTGGAGTTTCTGCAGATTGTCAAAGGATAGGCAAGTGCTTGTAGTTGTCACAGAACAGCTGATGTTTAACTTCTGCCCTTCAGGAATCTGATATTGTCCTTGCTTCCAAGTATAAATATCTTACTTCTTTATAGACTTGGATTGCATTAATAACTACTCAGAAGACCATACAAGGAATCTCAGCTGCTTAGTTCTGGTTCCTGTTTTTTTTGTTTACAGTGGCTAAATTAACAATTACTTTATCTTAAACAAAAACATTATCAAGTGGCATACCAGGAAGAAATTTGGAGTGGGGATTTTTAAAAAATATCCTTAATTAATAACTATAAAATAATTATTTATATTAATTATTTAACAAATAAACCTTAGAGTCTTTAACATAGGTATCTGATGCCCTTCAATGGGATAGAAATGAATTTTCATACACTACAAATAGTTAATGTCTATAGTCATTTTAAATTTTGTGGTTCAAGTGTCAAAATACAGTCATAAAATGTACTGATTGACTGCAAAGGAAGCCTTTAATTTTGTGGGAGGAGTTCCTAATTCTGAGTACAGTCTAATGTATTGTAGTCAAATGCTTTTAGTAGTTCAGATTCTTGGACTCAAGGTAATGGGGTGTTGTTACATATGTCACATCCTGTCTTCCTAGAATGTAATTATTTAACTGAATGTTATCTCAAATCAACTGTTTATCCTTTTTCTTTCTTTCTCCCTCTTCAATCACAAGCTGAACCAGACATTAGGTGCTTGTCTCAATGTTACTTCTGTGACAAGTCTCTTCAAGTCTCTTCTAGGTCTGATGGAGCTCAACACATGGAGGCCACACAGAGTGAATGAGAACAGTGGTGTATTTATATTGTTATAATTTTCAATGGTTACTGCATTACCAGTTACTGTGACTGTTCTATGTCTGTAGAATAGCAGGAGTGGAATCTCACTTTGTAGGCAAAAGTGAATATTAAGATAATTATCAGTTCAAGATAAGTGATTCTTATTAGTGACCAGGCATCTTAAAAATGGTTTCCATATTTTAAAAAAAAATTATAAGCAAAAATTTCCTCAGATAAGTGCAGTGTGTGTTCTCCCAGAGCTCTGTAATGATGGCAGAGAGCAATAAGAGAATAATGTGAGTGGGCAGTGCAGCAATTGTCCTGGACAAGCCTTGGGGATCAAACCTGGAATTGCCAATTCCTGTCATACAAATGAAATGACTAAAAGGTCACCTGGTGTATTAAGGTTAGAGGGAGCACAGTGATGCTCTGCAAAGGCCACCTGCAGATCAGAAGTGATCAGGAGTAAATCATCATTAGAAAATGGAGCATTCCCTTAATGCAGTCTGGTAAAAGGCTGTCTCTGTCAGAGTTTGGGTGAGATAAATAGAATTTATGAACTATGAGTGTCTTCACAGATACTTTAACCAAAAGCCAGTATATTCAGATCTGTACTTCTGTCATCTCTTTCCATTTTTAGACACTTAATTTGGAACAAATATCATGTCTGTGCACCCTCAGATCCATTTGATATTAATCAAAGCTTTAGATTTTCTTTGGCTGAAGGAAAGAAAAGAAGCCTAATTCCTTAGAAACCTGAGGCAGATATGCAGAAATATTTTTTGTGTGTTTTGTTTGTTGTTTTTTTAAATTGTAAAAGCCATCTAAAAGTATATATATTATAAATATGCATGTGCACTTTTTATGTATAAGTTGTGCATATAAGTACATGCACTTAATATATAAATATATAATGAAAAACATCAGTTACTCTACTTCAGTTGAATATGTATGGAAGTCTAATGGATAACAAGTTGACCATGCATTAAAAAAAATACAGATACTTGCAAATATAATAAGTGACCCTTGAGAAACTGGAATTGACTCACCTGAAGTTCATTGGCAGAGTTACGAAGTAACAAGGTTGATGTTTAGTGAGCAATTGCAGAAATCTGTTTCTAGATTCCACAGTAGTTAAATCACACATCTGTGGGAATATATCAGGAATAGTCTGTACAGCAGCTTGTAAACTAAAAACAATCACTTTACATAACAATGTGAGCTACATGTGAAGGGAGCATAGGATTACAGTGTTCAGAACTTCTAATGCAAACAAACATGTGGTAAATCTCCCTCTTTCAAACCAGTGATTTCCACTGGTTTAAATCAGATGCAGATTTACAGTAGGGTTTCATTGGACTAGTTAAGTGTACAACAAGTAACTTGCTTAAGTCACAAACTGCTGTTCAGTCACGTGGTGTTTCTGTGAAATGTGGAGTCCAGTTCTGTTTGAGCTGTACAGTGTGTTCTAGAGACACACCAACATGGCAAAGAGTCTGTTTCTGGATTCAAGACTTGTGTATAGACTGTAGATCAAGTTCTCTCTATGGACACGTACATATAAATAAATGAAAGAAAGTTGGGAAAACAGATGTGCATTTTGCAAGCAGAGTGGACTGCGGGGCGCTTGGGCTCCCTGTTGGAGCCAGGGTGGCCTCGGGGTTGAGGACAGTCCTGGAGGCCTTGCTGGGCTCTGCTTTGCAATACAAACCTCAGGATTAGCTTTAGCAGCACCACTGCTGCCACAGCCTCCTCTGCAGGGAATGCAGAGGTGTGTTCCAGGAGCAGGAGCACTTCCTAATGCAAATCCAAGCACAGGAGGTGGGGAGCATGGGGAGTTCTGCCTCAAGAGTGCATGACTGGCCTGAACTAAAATCTCTGCCTGTGCACAGCAGTCAGGAAGAGCAACAGAGACTGTCAGCTTGGTGCAGAGACCATGTGCAGGGATAAATACCTGCACCAGTTCTGCTGCATAAACAGAGAGCAGAGGAAGTAGGACAAGAATAACACTACCAGCAAAGCCAGCTCATGGCAGTAGAATGGCTGTGAATATTTAGCTAGTGTGGAATCTTTAAAGTGCCTGATTATTGGATGTTATTTACAGGTTTGAGAAACTCCCAGGAAATACACGGTTGTTTGATCAGAAATATTCAGCAGAAAAATTGGCTTGATTCCAAGCATTTATTTATAAATATATATATAATCCAAAAGAAGATTAAAATGGTATCTGGACAAGGTATCTGTTCGAGAGGAGTCAGTAATTTAGAATGGAAGGGACCTCTGGAAGTAATCTGGTCCCAGCTCCAGCCAGGTCAGTGCCAAGCTGGCTCAGACCCTCTTCCTGAGCACAGCCAGGCAGTGCTCCTTGATAAAAAAAGTCTTTTTTCTTCAAATTGTATTTTCACTTCTGCTAAATAGTACGTGACAGACTGTGCTGTTACACAGGGAGGGGCGGGCAGCAGAGATATCTCATTTCAACTAGTTAAATAAAAAAAATTCACAAAAATACTAATTTAGTCTTCAGACTAGCCTAAGAATATATCTGTAGGGATGGCTTCAGATGGAATAAACTTCCTTTGTGTAGCAGGCAGTCCAGCCTGGAGGCAGTTTTAGCCTAAAAACTCTTAATTAAATTGCATCAAGATTACATCTGAGGTACAGACCTGCTGGAGAGAGAAAGTAATATTAAACTTCTTCATTTTGGCTACAATGGGTGTTTAGCCAAAACATGGGGACATCTATGACGGATTTTTACTCCTTGCAAAACAATATTTGAGAAAAGAATCCACTTTTTAAACAAGTTTTTTGCCAATCTTGATAAACGTTTGTATTTCCACTGGAGTTCTTGAAGCTTTCGCTATTGGAAGGGAGTCTGAAATAGGAAGTATTCTAAAAATGTTTGTAATAACTAGGAGCAAACTCTTGGCTGCTGTTGTGAGCAGAGGCATTCAGATTCTTGCCAACTGATGTTTAGAAGTGGATGAGGAACCAAAAGTCTTGGTTGCATATGACTGAGGTAACCAAGAGTTGTAATTAATTCCCGAGCTTTAAAAATAGCTGCTAGGAGGAACAGATTTCATGACAGGTCATTAAAGCATTATTCCTTCATATCTAGTAATTGTAATGAAAATAAATGAGATTTACCAGAAAATTAAGAACCTGATTCTCACTAAGAAGAAAAAGTTTACTTCTACAGAGATTCGTTTTCTTTCTGAATTTGTTTTAACAGATGGAAGTAGTAACTTAAAAAGGCACTGGAAATGTGTCCTGGACACAATACACACTTTTCTGCACATTGAGAAATAATTTAGTGGAGCAAAGGGTTCTTTTTTGATTTTGCCAAATCCTCAAGCTGGTGTATAACTCTTCAAATGCTGAGGTAGGTATTTTAAATCTACAATAGAAGAGACTCAAGGAACGCTGCTGTGGCTGCAGGAAGAAGGGAAATCTGTAGGGAAAGATGCTGTGTGGGTCTTGACAGATTTTGACAGGAGTCCTGGGACTCCTTTTCAGCAAAGCAGTGGTAGAATTAGAGAGGTGCAAGCAAATTCTTTTCTCTTTCTTCTCTTCTGTCTGTATTAGAAATAAATCTTTGACACTGAACCTTGGCACTCTTCCTCATTTTTTATTTTCGCATTTTACTGGGGAGTAACTTTACCAACCAGCTTGTGAAAGAGATTCTCCTTCCTTTTGAAAGCTAGATTCTTTTTTTCTTGCAATGTGCTTTCCTGATGGTTGGTGTCTAGCAGTTCTACAGATTACTAGGTAAGTTTCAAGTGTTCTGTATTGACAAATGCAAAGTGCAGGAGTATAAATTTCTATTGTCAATAGAACAGATTGAATTTTTTAAGTGGAAATTCTTTTGAGGCAGCAGCATAAACCCAGAATAGGAGAACAGTGGTTAATTTGTCATTACTGAGAAGTGAAAATTTTGCAAATAAGTCATGAACTTGAAGTGTACAGTCATCTTTTTATGAATCTATAGGTATTGTGCATTTCTACATAGCATTTATTAAGGAAGGAATAGCAGTTGAGAGTGCTGAATGAGCAGGCAGCCAGTAACTATCAGTTGGTCAAAAGTACTTTAAAGCAATGCCTTCTGTAAGGGAGTGTGGCTGATATACAAAATGAGCACTGTAGATGCAGACAAGCTTGAGTTTTTATCATTTCACCTCTTCCCCAGCATATCTTTAGTTCCATTTTTGAGTATTGCTCGCTCCCATTTGTCTTGAATACTCTGTAATGTGAATGTTGGTTAGGGGTTTTATCTAGTGTATAGATTTTTTTTAATTGGTAATTACTAGTAGTGCAATTTTTTGTTATTTAAGAATTTTTTAAAAATCATATTTTAGCCACACTGCTTTAAGGTTGGTATATCAACTGAGTCTCACTGAAATCTGCAGGCATAACTTTGATATCCATTTCAAAGTGTCTCACTGCTCATTGGAAAAGTCTCATCTTTGGAATAATTTAGCTGTCTCCTTTTTTGTTACTTCTGAGTGTCTGTATACCTGTAGAATGCTTTTTTTTTTTTTTTTTTTTTTTTTTTT